>UELU01144599.1:0-24408 GCA_900490025.1 Megastigmus dorsalis
GGGAATCGAACACAAAACCACTTGAGTCGCCTTGTTTATGTAGGCAAGCGCCTTACCCACTAAGCCAAGGACGGCTCCCTGCCTATTTCAACCGGCACTTACTGCTGCAGCCATCTATCGAAAAACGGCGGAAGGAAAGTTGTACACTTTATACATTTTGATACAAGTGTTTGAAGCGGGTGATACTGGCACGGGTGCCAGGCTCACCTGCTTCGCTCACATGTGTTGAACTTTATTTTTTTTAACCGCGTCAGCGAAACTCGTTGAATTTAGTATTTTTACCACTGGGTGTATTCTCGACGAGTGTGTAGTTTTTCGCCCGAGGGGAGCGAGGGTGACAATCACACGAGTCGAGAAAGAGATAGCAGGTCTCGCGCTCTCTCCAGTTTTTGCGTGCGCGAAGTAAACCGATCTACACATGCGCGTTCCTCGAGCTCGCTACTTATGAGGAGCGTGCGCGAAGTATAATGATCTGTGCATGCGCATACTTCGCACACGCAGAACAAGCATGAGAAGCCGAGTTTCGCACACGCCGTTAAAAAAATTTATTTTGTGCGTCTGGTCTTCGTGTATCGAAAATCTACAATAAAATAAATAATCATTCTCACTGGTAAAATTGTAAGGTTAGGTGACATTTTTCTCGAATATTGCTAAATCTAACGCCTCATGCGTGTTGGTCATACCATATAGTATTCGTAAATATGGGCATAAAGATTCAGAAAATCCATGTTTCAATGCTAATCGCATTATTTCGAGCATATTTTTGACCCTTGTACTTGTTGAGAAGAATGACATAGATCCGCTATATTCAACGTTAAAGATCCAACATAAAATTCGTAATTACTGCCCTCGGAGCACGTAACAGTTCATTTGTATGCTAGTTTTTAACAATCTAGAAAATGCAATACACCTTCTTGTAGCCACCATATTGAATTTAAAACATGCAATGGTAGCTGCACGGGGCATATTCAAAAGTAGTATAGTTACAAGGAGCTACAGTCCTTTTTTCCGTGTTTATCGATATATTTAATGCTAGTTTCTGGCGATAGCACTAACTGGGTCCGCCATATTGGATCCACCAGTAAAGATTTTTAAATTACTATTGTGCACTATTAAATATTGGAGTCAAAGTACTGTAATATTACACATTTTCGTTAGTTTTTGACGGTTTTGTAGATACGATCCACTACCTTGATTCCACCATTTAGAATTTGATATAGTTAATGCTATGCATTACGGCATATGTACAATATGAAAAATGAACATCTGGATCGTCTTTTAATAAATATTGTGAATGTATAGTGTTTAGAAATGATTTCCGATAATGCTCAGTAGTTTGGCAGTAGTTTTTCAGTAGTTGAAAGAAAACTGTTCCTGCGGCAGTAGTTCAAATGTAGTTCTGGTATTTGTTACGGCTGTAGTACTGGCAGTTGTTCTGGTAGTAGTTCTGGCAGTAGTTTACTTCCGCAAAGGAGGACAATAATCAATAATAAATTTATATATGACGATGAAACATGAACATTGTGAATTTGTGGTTTTTAATACAGTGAAATGTCTATTATAAGGTGGTGCGTTCATCGAAAATCGGATAAAAAAGGAAGGTCTTAAATTTAATAAAGGACGAGCGAAGCGAGCTTTCTGTGCTAGTATGAGATTATTACTATACGACAGCCAAGGGACATTACATTTTGGACTTTAACCACCAAGCATTTATTCACAATAAATATAAATCATTTTTTAATTGATGGAATTTGCAGATATAAATGCACAGAATATAATGTAACTTTGTATTTTTTTTAACTTCATTCATATATGAGATATAAAGCAAGGACACGAATTTGCATACTTGATGATCAAAATTACCCACATATGCCATAAAAAGTTAGACATATATACAGTACATTTTAAAACATTGACTGAAGGATTACTGAAAAAAGAGTGCATATTTACTAATTTTTACGTACTTGCACTCTTATTACATCCACAAGAAATAACAGTCGTGGAGCAGCAAGAACACTCATAATTTAAACAATTTCACTCTGGATACAATTAACTGCCCCAAAAAAGGGCTTTAAAGAGTGACCGCAAAATTCGCCCTTTTTTTGCCTAGTAGATAACAGGCCAAGGAAAGAGTAAGATGGATCCTGTAAGAAACTAAGGTGAACATAATATTTTGTACTTTTTCGAGAAAATGCGAGAAAATTACTCCTGAAAATATCTCAACAAAGCTAAGTACAGAATAAATATTTAAAAAAAAATAAAATTTGATTATTTTTTCTGTAGAGAAGTAATTGATAAATAAAAGATTCAGCCAAAATTATATATAAGTTATAACAGTTATTTTATTATTTAAAATGTACATTATTTACTGGTTCTGTTAAAAATATTTTCAACTCTTAAATGTGGGCGGATTTCTCATTTTTTTTAAAAAAAGTACAAGATATTCTCATCTTAGAATTTATCGTACGATTACTTTTAGTTTACAATCTTCTATTTACACATTTGATACTTTTTCCCTTTGATCACATATTAAAAATACACTTGTAAGTATATAATTATTCTCTTTTTCCACAGTTCGCGGTAACGGCAGAGGGCGAGGCGATACCAGATGCGGGGGTACGAGGACTTGGCACCGACGTCGCTATCGTCTCATCCATGGTTTTTCTCGCTCAGTTTGTACTCTCCTGTTGCTTGGGGACGATTGTCAGTGTCTCTGGTACAACCACCGCCGTCGTCTGTGTTGCCAGTACTCTGGCCGCTTGTGGTGCTCTGGCTGCCACCCAAATCATGTATCTCGATCTTTAAACCTTTCCCCTCCTGTGTATAAACTCGTTCAACGCATCTCTATCTAGATATTATTTTCTTACCATTATATAGTATATAATTACTCTTAGTTGTTGTAATATACCAGTGCCAAAATTTTGATGCATATTCAGATCTAACATAAAACTATTTCTTATATGAACCATTTTTTTCTGAAAGAGTCGCAGTACAGACACATGTTATTTATGGCCAATTCCGTTTCATCACACGTATCATTCATAAAAGTACATTCAAAATCAATACTATTCATTTAAAGATAAAATCTATTTCTTTTGCACTCTTATTCTAATCTGGTAGGTTCAAAATTTTCTAAAATATTGTGTATAATTATTCGATCAAATTTATATGAAAGTTTCAACATACTTATTACACATCATTACAATAATGTTTATTTATACATAAGTAAAATAATGTTTATTTATAGGAAAAAACTATACAATATTTATAGGTAACTAATGAAAATAATGCCGCTTACTTTAAAAAAAGATAAAAACTTATATGTTAGATTCAATAATAAATATAGTTTTCCTATAATCTGCAAAAGATAAATAGTATTATAATCTATTATAATATAAGTATTAGTACAATACTCCAATATATAGGCATATCCATAGTACTTCTGACTTTTGGATTATTGACAGATTAAATGCCTGAAACATAAAAAGATCATACTTCCAACTGATGTAACATAATATAATATATTAGGGTTAAATAATATGTTATTTTTCGCAAATCATATATATACACTATGAACACTTACAAGGAGAGTCCACATCCTTTGGGTTACAGATTTGGCTGAAACTTTACAGATACATTCTTTGGCGAAAAATATGAGATATATGTTTTGGCGTGAATGCTAAAGCAATCTAGGCGCCGAGTTGAAGTCCATTTAATTAAAATGTATGTAAAATGATAGTTACCTTTAAACGAAAATGTTACAAAAAAGATATCAAAAGTAAAGAGATAATAAGCTTTCGTTTGCATTTTAGAACGAGTACTTAGCACTTTTCATTAAATAGTTATAAACGATCTAAAATATTGAAACCCTTAAAATCTACCGTTTATTTCAGATGTAAAATGTGTCAAAAATTAACTTAATTTTCGATTGCTCGTAACTTTTAAATACAAAGTGTTAATAACTTATTCGAAAATGCAAATGGAAGTTTATTATCTAGAATCATATTTTCTTTTTAGAGTTTCTAAATTGAAAAGTTAAAACAGAACCCTATCCAAACTAAATGATGCAATAGAGTTAAACATAAATAGTCAATTGTGGAGAACGGTGGAATATAACGCAATGGGTAACTAGGCGAACCTTTATTTCAACTTTACCTGAAAATTCTCAAATGAATATAAATGGATAGTACTACCTATGTACATTAAATTACCCTAAAAGAATTTACGTTGATACAACTTCTTTCGTAACTTTTATTAGCATAAGTGTGTTTCATGTACTTAACCTGCAAATACACAAAAATATTAACCAGCTACTTATTCCTTTATTCAGATTTAATTTTACGAAGTTTTATTTTGTAACCACTATCGATTTGCATATTTCAAAAGTAAAAATCATTATTTTCATCAAAATCTTTTTATAAAACAAAACAAAATTTTTCATTGAATTACTATTAAATACTATTAATTAATAAATAAAGAGGTAAACGAATTGCTGATTAATTTACAGTTAAGGCACTTAGATTTTATAAGGTATATATTAGAATCTTATATATCAACTTTTTGATTGTATATAAATGAAGTTCCCTCATGTGCGACAGCTTTTCTCGCGCTCCCCCACTCTTACATTTTAATTCTGAAAAAATAAAAAAATAAATAAGTAAAACAATATAGGTACATTCTTTCAAGTGCTGATTACAATCTATTATTGAAGGATATTTTGAGATATATTTAATATGAATGTACAATAAAATCAAATTGTTATAAATCCGGTACTTACTAATTTTAGTGCATTTTACGAATATATTATTTCGAAAATTATATTCGTTGTATTACAATAAAAGTTTAATTTTTAATCTTTAGAGAAAACGAATTGCCGTAGTGCCATAAAAAATACTTACCTTTGTTGTATCATAAAAATATACACTAAGCCTAATAAAGTAAAAAATATTTTACAGAGTATTTTAATTTAACTATTATTACTATTAATTACTTGTACAAAGATAGCTTAATCGTTTGTAAAAATTATAAAGAGAAGTTTGAAGATTAGAAATATTGCTATAGCTACGTTATGAAACATTCAAGCAGAAAAAATATAAACTAGAAAGTGAAATCCTTTCTACTTAGAAAAATCAGTACAGAATTAGTTAATATTGACTGCTGTGTTTAATATTACTTTCATTGTTTCATAAGTGACAGCAACTTAGGAATGAACTTCTTATTAAAAAAATTTGTTGAATTTTCGGATAGCACAAGAATTTTTTTCAAATCCCTGCTCATGAAGTCAGATTTGTCAAACTGCATAATGTAAGCGAAATCACTAAATCTTACTTTCATATAAAAATGTTTCACTTGTACTAAAAACTGCTATACTGTAATAAAATTGATAAAAAGAAAAATCAAAGAAATAATTTACTATTTTTAAACGTAAACGTAACTTATTTTGAAGTCATAATTGAAAGTTTCTCCCAGTTTTAGTAGAGCTAATTCAATTTTATGAACTTGATGAAGCAGTGTTAAATTTTTTAAATAATTCAAATTTTCTAATTCATTTAATAAATTTTGTAGGTACTGTAAATATTGATTGAGTGTCAGTTTTTTTTGTTGTTATTACTTTTTTTTATTAAAACTTTACAATCCAGTCCTTATATATGATTCCAAATACGAATCTCCCATAAATGACAGACCACAAAAAATGGTCTGAACTCAATACAAGACACATGCCTTCTGTTCTGTCTCTTTATATATTTTGATGTGCTAATTCCAAATCTAAAGTAAATAAGGGGTTCTTCAGGTCGATTTTGAGATATCTCAATATACAAAGCTAAAATTTTTAAAATTTTTTTAGTAAGCAGCAGTGTATGAATTACCTTCATACGATTTTTGATTTTCAAGATAAGCTAATCTAAAATGACTTTAAATGCTTGTGAATTTTTAATTGACATATCTCGGAGATAAAAAATCGTATGAAGCTGATTCAAAATTAATTTGAGGAATGTATTGAACACTTCAAAAAGCTGCTCACCAAAATAATTTAAAAAAATTTTTACAAAATAAAAAATATCTCGAAATTCTTGTAATATAAGATATCTCAAAATCGCGTAGGAAACCTCTTATTTTCACTTTAGATTTGGAATTAGCACCTCAAAATACGTAAGAAGACATTTGTATTATTTCAAATTCAAACCCTCTTTATGGCTCTGTGTAATTATTTGCTGAGTATTTCAAAGAAGGTGCCAAAATATTATTCAATTATGAATGTGAAATGTTTTATATTCATAAGTATTTAGTTATATAATGAATAAAATTTATTCTTTTTTTCGCTAGAGCAAATATATAAAAAAGGATATATTCACAAAAATGTTACGTTTTTCAAAAGAGCACAGTGAAATAAAACTGTTAGATGATTAAAGTTGCAAATATGATACAATTAAGTACAATATATTATTAACATAAGTGGAGTCTTCCTATTCGAGATAGCGATGTAAGATAACTTTGACTTACTATATTTCCTTTTGAATCTATAAATTAATATCGAATCTTAAGTATTCTATGTTGCAATAGAAAATATATCAATGTGCATAATCAAATAAAAATAGTAGGGAACTCTAATAATGGCGTTAATTTATAAATTAACATTAGAGAGGTGTAATGAACAATATACTTGTGTGACAATAAATAATTTCAGTGGTGTAAGGAATTGTATATAATAAAACTAATGGAGTTAATATAAAGTACAATAAAGTACAATGAACGTACAATCAAGATTAAAAAAAATGAGAATCATTCTATATCATCACTCCCGAGTAAGAATGGAACAACGCAGAATCTGGTTGAAAAAGATGATTATACAAAATTTAGCTAAAAGAAGCAATAACTCAAAATCCGGGTGGAAAAACCGAGAACCCAGAATCCTGTTAGAAAAGGGAACGACTCACAAACGTCCATTTTTCACCCGACTTTTATACGGTATTATTCAAAGATGCTGCAATCAAATTTTAGTTTTAGTTTTAGTTGATAAGTTTTAGTATTAGTATGCCATACCGGCAAACATGAAATAATATTTTCCTCTGCGGGATTAGAATATATACAATGTATAATTATGTAATATTATCTGGCTGAATAAATAAATAAAATGGACAATTTTTAAAGATTTCCTACATAAACCACAAACAGAATACCGTTTTAAAGTCGGGAGAAAAATGGACGTTTGTGAGTTGTCTCCTTTCCGAAACGAACTCTGAGGTTTACTCTTTAGTTAACTGATTCTGAGTTGTCGCTTGTTCCAACCAGATTCTGAGTTGTCGCCTTCTTACTCGGAAGCAACAATATATCTCTTTAACCATTTAAATGTTTTATGAAGTTGGTGAAGAGTAATTTGCGTTAAGATGTTGTAACATATCATGCGCAACAAATGATATTATTATCTTTGTCTCCCGGACTCCCCCATTTTCTCGATAACTGAATCATTTGTTATAAAGTAAAGATATGATTATTTAAAATAATACAATGACTATAAATGTTTCATTTGTAAAGAACGAATTTAAGAATATTTTTACAATATTATTTGGTAAGTGTTACTAAAAAATAAAGATATGTATCAATTGTGGGTAAAATAGCTTTGTAAAGGCATACTTTATTGTGGGTGCGTTTGTAATGAGACCACGTAAATTATATTCGCATAAAAATTTAAAAATTTTTATAAAATATATAAATATATTTTAAGGATAGATTAGACGTCTTGTATTTAGTACTTGCATTTTAATTACGTGCAAGTGCAATTAATTTTGCACAAAATAAATCTGTATTTTATTTTAATACTACGTCCTTTGTGCGTTTCATTAATTCATTAAATTTACGTAAAAGGTAAATGTTGTATTTTCAACGGAGAATAGTTCTGATTATTTCATTTTATCGTGCGTAATTGGTATTGTTACTTTCAAGCTAATGCGTATTCAATATGTAAAGCGCTATCGATATCAATTGTAATGTAAATATGTATAATAAGTTCAAACTATAATAAATTATGACCAGTGACTATCGTTCATGTACAAATATTATTTTTAGCAAACTCTATGTTTATAGACCAATATTTATTAAAATTTAAAGCACTCGTAATGGAATAATCTCCGTGAAAAATTGTCATGAACAGTGGTTCATAGACATCTCAGCTACAAATAAGGCAAGTAAGAAATGGTTATGAGAATATTTTTCCATGATTAAATCAACAGTTTTTTTTATAGAAGCAGAAATGTTTTACTGCTAAAGTGTAGGACTCTCACATACTTTCGAAATACCTAATAAACTTACCCCTTCGATGATGGGTTTCCACCGAGGAGATACCTCTTCTTAATAAGAGTACAATCCATGTAAAAATAATTTCATATAACACATAAAATATATGGCATATGTCGACCACGTGTATTCATATAAATGTAGCAAACATGATCTTACTGAAAAAACTCATTTGAGATCGCATATGAGATCGCCCATGACATATCGTGCCAAATACTCATATGTGATCTCATATGAGTTCTGCTATATTTATTTAGATTATTATTATAATTGTTAACATTCAGTAAAATATAAACAAAATTTTATCTAAGACAGGAATGATCTAAAAAAGAATTCAGTGTTTCTTTAGCCACGCACCATCAACTAGGACACTTATGAAAGGAACTCCGTCAATAGTATCACCTTCCGTGATAGCTAATTATCTTTCCATTTTAGTAGCCTCGCGCATAAACTCTTCAGCACCTGTTTTAAAACTTTCTAACAAGTCTTGTCGATACTTTCTATTTGTTACTTCTAATATACACGGAATAGCCATTCCTGTCAGCTGCTGTTTCAATTAGCCTGTTCCTGATGCTATAGTTCCAACTACAACTGCCTTATTTATCGACATGCTAGAACCATCATCATTATATAAGTATACCCACTTAAAAAAACCACATAAATTACATTTAAATTCAAGCCTTGCAGAAAGGTCTACATCACGATAATTAGTGTAGTAAATATCGTGAAAACAACACATCTCTTTTTCCATCCCTACTGAAAAAAATCAGGTGCGAAATCAGGAGCGAATTTGACATGATAAATCACCTGATATCGCACCTGATTTCGCACCTGATTTCGCACCCGATTTCACATTCAATTTATCACCTGCATTTTTTAATATAGGCATTTAATCCCTTTCTTATTTGTTCACAAATGATTTTTTTTAATATGTACATCTCGTGAAAAAATAAATTTATATACTATGTTATATATATATATATATATATTAAGAGACCAATATCTGAAAATTCGAATAATCCATGATTCATTGTTTGTCTAAACTGTAATCAAGAGCAATTGATTTTAGAATTACAATGACTAATTTAAAGATCCCAGTTCTTTCATATCAAGAGCTGCTATATTGCAGACGTCATAATGGAACATTGGTTGCGGTATTTTAGTTTTTAAAATTATGTGTAAAAAATTGCATTGCAGATGGGAAATCCTATAGAAAAATTCGTAAAATTTTTATTTTTATTTTAATATGTAGGGGAGAGTGGGACACCATTGACAGAAAATGTTTAAAATAAAATAAATAAAAGAGGAAATGGTATGAATTTTTTTTAAACATTCATGTATTCTTTATTCCTTTAAGAACTGTAACGCTTAAGCCCATTTGGGCACTCAGTATTCTTTTATCTCTTATAAAAGTAAACTGCCAAGCGTGCCCCTCCTATTCTATTAGCGGGCTAAAATTGGCAAATAAGCGCGGCACATTTGGCGCAGCCTGGTGGATGTATTTAAAATGTCAGGTAAGGAAAGACGAAAGATTTACTTTTCTTATATACTATGTTCAAATAAACTATACATTTTAATTATTTTTATCCATTTATATTTATTATAATCAGTTTGTTATATCATTATAATCACATCTTTTTTATTTATTGTAACGGCGTGGAAAGTCTTCAAATTCCGCGCAAAGAAGGCGAAGAAAGCCGAGGCGAATCGGCCATATTGTCTTCAGTCAGCATAACGAACGCCACATGCGAATTTGCTCTTCTGCGTGCACGCGTTTTGGTGAAGAAGAGAACGTCGTCGTGCAGAAGCAGTGGTGGAGGCGCGAAGCCCCCTACTATCCCATTCGATCTCCCATCTAGGGACGAAGCGAGCCACCGCAGCGCCCGAGGGAGAGATCCACAGCTGCAGCTACTTGTCGTGGGCGCACGAGCCTTCGAGAGAGAGCGAACGAAAGACGAGCCCCGACACTCGCAGAACACACGCAATAAGTGCTCTTTTATTTTCACGGGGCCGAGATATCCCGTCGTGGCAGCCAGTGTGGACGCACATTGACCGACGGCGCCGCGGATTTAACAGGTTAAGAATAACCTCGGCGAAGAGTAACCTGCGGGAAACAGCGGCGTCGGAGCTTGTGAGCCGCGAGTCGAACCTTGTGGCAGCTCCAGAAAATCGCGTGCGTGTGCGAACTCGACCGGTTCGTTGGTTGAAACTTATAGTTCGAATTTATGTTCTATTTATTTGAATCGTGTTAGTTTATTTTTTTAATTGAATATATTTCTTTTCCATTTAATTGAACTTGGCCAGTGTCATCAGTGATGCGACAATCATGAGATTTCTCCTGAGCTGTATTTATTGGCGCAATTTGGCAACAGCGTGCGGGTTGCGCTCGTTCAAATCATACGGCTCGTTCTTAATTGCTTTTCACGCAAGTTTAAAATTAAGTATAAAAATTAAAACTATCACAAACATTTGCTTAATTTGCAGTACTGTCCAAAATGGATAGTGCCAAATGCATTGATATTTGCAGGCTTCCTATTCACCGTACTACTTTTTTGCCTCCAGTGACAATCACCCAGATTTTCCTCCTATACCAAAGTGGATCTTTGCTTTGACTGCATTTAATATATTTTACAGTTGGATATATATATATATATTTTACAGTTTAATACCGTTTACAGTTGGAGAAGGATCATGACCAGGCCGAACAAATTTGGTGGGTTCAGGGACTTATGTTACAGATGTAAAATAAGCACCTGAGACACTAAGATGGTTATTAGCGACTTCCAGTGCTGATGGAGTAATTAGGATATACAAAGCACCTGATGTCATGCATTTGAGTCAATGGACGTTGCAGCACAATATTTGCTGTAAACTTATTTGTAGTTGCTTAGAATGAAATTCATCTTTTTCAAGATATCATTCAAGCATTTTTTGAGATACATTAGTTTAAAAATATGTAAATCGACATCATTTTTAAAAATAATTTTGATATTCAGGGTTCATTGTCCAATGATTACAATTGGAATTAATAATACTAATTCATCAAATGGATGCAAGGTTTTGAAATACGAATATGCTGAGAATAGCAGACACTAGTCAAAGACTGAAACTCTAAATACTGTTACTTATACGATCGGCTTTTTTCTGTGCTGCTTTTATAGGCTATATCCTTGGTAAGTAATACAGCAATCTTTTCAGCTACCTGGATCTAAAAACGTAATAATTTTTGCAGATGGAATTGATGAGCAAGCAAGGAAAACACAGTAGTAGTGTGAAGTATTCAGTGTTTGGTAGGACTGACCATAGTGTGTTGCCTCTAAGGATGTACTTTGTATTATGGAATGTATTTGTTAACTTCTATTTCAGTCATTGGAAAAAATATAACACAGGTGTATTATTTTTGCCATGGGGATACAATGCGTCAATGGTAGCCACTGCAGTGGTATTCGTTTTAACAAGCACTGCTGGACATACTATATGGAAGTTTGATTTGCCAGGAGGGCTTTCATCAGGTTCAATGTTTGAAATGCTTCTGTATGTTAGTGCATTTGTATCTAACTTACCAGTTTTATGCAATATTTACAAGTGAGTTGATGTAATTTTTATCTGAGCTGCTTATATATTTCTAATTTTGGAATTGGAACTAATGAATACCTTATCTTTAGATCCTATAAAGACAAAACTAGAAAAATACGGACGCTGCAAGAAGCATTAAGAGTTCTAGTATCATTAACTATTCTGTTTGTCATCGCTACTACTTGGGTGATATACTCTCCTAATAAAATAATATACGAGGACACAAGACTCATTTATTTTGCTATTGGAACCATTTTCTCAAATATATGTGTAATAATCTATTTTAATTTAAAATATGTCATGCATTAGTTAAAAGCACAGCCTAATTTTAATATTAATATTTTTTCAGTGTTGTTAAATAGTAGTCCAAATAAGTAACATTATCATTTACTTTTATACTTTTTTTACTTTTATCATTTACACACATTTTTAAACATGCGTTAGTTTTTATAAGCATATTGTGGTGAGTTTTTCTTAATAAATGAAAAATCGATGTGACAATTATTGCAGTGTAAATATATATATATATATAAATATATATTTATAATTACTTGTCTAGCCCTGCAGCAAAAGATTATACACGTAATTTCCCACCAGGGGCGATTTTTAAGCCTAGGCTTTTGAGGAACTGAACGTTCTGCCGTGTTAATGCTTTGACTCGTCGATGACGACTAATGCTTGGATCCCATGTAGATCTGTTTATATACCCTTTGCCTGTGTTATAAACGATTCCCATTATACCAACTTAATGTGTAACCTGATTGTGGTCGTTTCCCCGCGAAAATTAATCAAATTATCGTCCTGATCGACTTGACGTATTTGTATGTGATCGATACACTTGACTATGATTGGTAGGTAAGTGACGTGCGAGAGAACTTCGATAATTTTGTATCGTGGTAGTACTGCAGGAAAAAATTCGTGAATCATATACACTCTGCGTCCGTTTATATAGGATCCAGAAGTGACATTACACTCTACTCTCAATGCGTTGACTTTTAGAATTGCAACTGGAAGATCAGAGTTGTGTGAGATGTTTGGTTGCAGAGTAGGGGGAGTAAATCCCAGTATTCGACCAATAGAATCTTTAGGAGTAAAATCAATTTGATGACTGCACTTGATAACACTGCGAAGTGTATTTTTGTTGGATTTTAGAGAAAAATTAATATTCTTATGCGCCAATCTTTTATGAAGATACTTATTGACATCCTCAATTTCGTAACTATCTGTTGGTAAACTAATAATCTCCTCACCAACGTATAACTTGTTGTCACTAGTATCTATATTACGTATTGAATTAAAAGTTAAAACTTCTACTAAACCGACAGCGTAATTTTTATTTGATGAAAGTTCGATTGGAGGAAAGTATTGTGCTTCCACGATAGATAAATTAACCGAAAGAGTTAAAGTTAATGATTCTTCCATGACACTTCGAATTACAATGTCTGAAAATTATAGTGCTGCCTCCTTATATAGCTTTCTACACAAAAATAAGAGGCATAGATGACCGCATGTGTAAGTATCAAACTCTTGATATCTCTCACAATTATATTTAACCTCATCAACTTTAAGATACGATGTCAAATCCAAAGGTGGTCTAAGGACGCCAAAACTATCGAAGTAAATAACGTTTTTACCTCGCTTACGATACGCGACCCAATGCGTTCCAGGACCACTGGCATCGTCCAAATTCACAATTCCCGATTCACTGTAGAGTGGACGAGCAGATGGTAATTCATTTCGCATAAATACAACTCTGAAATTTTTAATTTTTAGAATTTTAGCATATTTAATCAAGTTAGCATCGGTAAGTGCGCGGTGAGGTAAATTTAATTCCAACTTTTTTTTATAAAACCTTTTCCCGGCTTGAGGTAGAGGCCAAATCCCTTCTTATGCGGTTTGAGATATAGACTTTTACCAAAGGCAATCGCTTCCATAGTTTTATAATGCCTTTCGCTCTTTTCCAAGCGCTGTTTGGCTACTTTAGCGTCGTTAACAGCTTTTGCGATACCAGCGCTCCCACCAGCCAGGGCACCTACGGCACTTAAAGCCGTAAATAGGGGTATGATAAAAGGGAAAGCTTCACCAACTTTTGATGGAACTGGTTAAATGCGTGGTATACTAATGTTCTCTTTACCACCAGCCTGTTTGACTGCACTGCGAGCTTTCTTCAATGCCGAGCGAATAACTGTTTGAGCACATTTGCTCAGCGCTGATTTAAAAGAAGCAACTTTAATCACTTTATCCATTGTAGTCATTTTCTTTCTCATACCCATTCCAAATCGCGTTTTAAGTTTCATAGCGTTAGTGACAGCAAAAGCAGCTGCTTTCTCCCGGATACTAGCTTCGTTGGCTGAAACGCGTTGCCAAGCTTTATCGGCAAGATCTCTGTCAGCGGCGTTCCGCACCTCGATGTTTTCGCGATTTTTTGAATAAGCTATGTCGTGATCTTTGCAGGCTGTGTCAAGAGGATTGATTCCCGGATCTCCTCGAGCTAAGCGTTTGACTAATTTGGTCCCCAGTCTACAGTACTGATATCCAGGTATATGAAGTTCGATCGGAAGCTTATTGATGATTTTGTTGATCAAACCACGTCTTCTTCGATGTTTGTATATGATCATCACTGTTCAAAGTTCAACGAAAGACTGATGCTCGCAGCTATATAAGAGTTCAATTTATATCTAAACCATCAGTCATAGTCCGGATATCGTGCCGCGAGCATGGATTTTAAAGAACAATCAGTCAAGCTTCCAGTAGCTAATTTCGATGCTAATGTGGAGCCAGATCGAACAGCCAAGCGACGCGGAGATTTACTGCCGAATAGCATACGAGCTGTCTTCTGTGGTCCGTCAAATTGCGGAAAGACCAATAGCTTACTCGCTCTCATCACCCATCTCAATGGCGTCAGATTCGAGAACGTGTATGTTTATTCGAAATCTCTGAATCAGCCAAAGTGTAACAATGCTACAGCAGCTATTGGAATCTATAGATCGCGTGCAGTACTTTTCATTTAAAGAGCACGATGAAGTGATAGATCCGGAACATGCGCTTCCCAATTCAATCATGATATTTGACGATATCGCTTGTGAAAAGGAAAATAACGTTAGAGCTTTCTTCTGCATGGACAGACACAAGAGTGTAGATTGTTTCTATTTTTGTCAGACGTATGCACACATACCCAAGCATCTAGTTAGAGATAATGTCAATCTGTTGGCAATATTCAGACAAGATGATGTGAATTTGAAGCACTTGTACAACGATCATGTCAACTGTGATATGACTTTTACGCAGTTCAAACATTTATGTTCAAAATGTTGTAAAGATGACAATCATGAGTTTATAGTCGTTGACAAAGATAGAGCAGTCAACGATGGTAGATATCGAAAGGATTTCGACTGCTTTGCTATAAATACAGCGTCGGCGTAAGTTCAAGGATAGACTGTCGTTAAACGTTGGAATGCTAACATGGATGACTTACAACGAGAGAAGAATGTGCTTAGTCAACTCGTGAAGGCTTGCGATGCGATTAAACGCAAGTATAGATTAATAAAGTTTAGAAGAGATAATACCGACAAGATTTTAAGCGATACTTTTAGCCTCTGCAAGATATCGTTACTGAGACAAAGAAAAATCGCCTTATCGTTTCTCATAATCTCAAACTTGATGAGACTTCTGCTCATAATCGCCCTATCATTTTTGGCTGATAGCGGGAACAGTCATAGCGATCTGCAGAACGATACTATACTGGCTCGTGAAACTTCGTTTAAAACAGCTGCTAGTGAGGTCGATGAAGTGGATGATTTATCGCTAGATAAATTTATTACAATGCTAAATCAGGATCAGACACAGTACCTAGATAAAGTTTACAGAATACGTAAAAAAACGATATATTTATGACTGGCAATACACCTATCTATTTTGAAGATGACAAAGTCGTGGTCAACGGTGTAAAATATCTAAAAACCACTGGATTGATGGAGCTACTCATTACAAAATAACCTAATCAAAGGGAAGTGACTTCCATCGATCTCGAAAACTATCGTAAAATTCTAGAAGTATCAAGGGCTCACAAGAAAAAGTTCAACAAGGATGAGACTGTTCGAGCTCATAATAGCAATAAATTCAATAAGATTATTGGTCCAATGTTTAAGATTACCAGGAAGCCAACTACAGGAGAATTTTTGAAACAAGGTGGATCTCTACCTCGATATAAGATAGCTAAAAGAACTGTTAGTGCCATGGATTACGTGTACTGGGATGATCCGAACGAACTTGTATACCGACTTCAATTGCTCATAGCCCGAGGATGCTGTTAATCTAGAAAACCTACAACGAATAGTTCAGATAGAAATAAATAATTTTACAGAGCTCATCTCTCAATTGAGCAGCAGACTCGTTAATTTAGATAGAATAGTAGAAGGATATGGAAATGAAATAGATTTGAAAATTGATAGTCTACAGATAGAGATAGCACCAGGTATAAGAAGGGCATCAATGCAGCTCGATAAGCATTCGAAAGAAACAAACAAAGAATGAATGATCAAAGAGCAGTGCTAGTGGAAGAGCTCCACAAACCCGCCAGACGCAATTATCTTCGTTGCAAGTTTAACGTATGTGGCTTGGATGAGACTTGGAAAGCTGATTTGTTTGAAATGCAACCTTATGGCCGAGCGAATAAAGGTCACAGATACATGCTTACCATCATAGATGCTTTATCCAAGTATTCATGGGCTGTTCCTGTAAAGAGAAAGACTGGCAAAGATATAGTAGCAGCTATGAAATCCGTATTGATCAAACATCGAATACCAAAGAATCTGCATATAGACAGAGGCAAAGAATTTTACAATACCGACTTTCAGAATCTTATGCGAAAGCACAAGATAAATCTCTAAACAACCTACAGCAATCTCAAGCCATCGATATGCGAACGTTTCAATCGCACGCAAAAAAATGTAATGTGGAAAAAGTTTAGTCTACGAGGTAATTACAAGTGGCTAGATATGTTGTCTGCATTGATAGCAGCTTACAATAATCGAAAACATCGTCCTATTGGTATGAAACCTAAAAATTTGACGGCCGCCAACAAAGCCCAAGCCCAAGTGCAAAAATTCATTGGAAAACATAGACCAACAAAGAGACCAAAGTTCAAAGTAGGTGACAAAATAAGTGTGAGCAACGCTAAACAAACATTTGAAAAAGGATATACACCTAACTGGTCAACTGAAATATTCACGATCGCACGAGTAGCAGCTATACAAGTCCAATTACGTATCATCTTAAAGATTACAGGAATCAACTCATCTCCGGTGGCTTCTATGAGCAGGAACTATTGAAGGCTAAATATTCAGATGTTTATCTTATAGAAAAAGTTCTTAAGAGAAGAGAAAATCAAGTATTTGTAAAATGGCTAGGTTTTGATAAATCTCATAACAGTTGGATTGACAAATCTGATTTATAATTATTTCTTAAACAAATATATTTAAAATAGATTTTTTTTTAAATTGTATAAGAGTAAAATTGTATTTGTTAAATAAGAAAAAATTTGTCTATATTATGTTTGATAAAATGGTATTTGATAAATAAACACAAGTATTTAAAATAAAAAAATGGTCTATATTTTTTCTTTTTTTTTTACAAATTTTTATAAATTTAAAAATTTACTGTGATCACCGTTATACTTCATGAAAAGTTCGTACTTGTTCACAGCACTTTGCATGTTGTGAAGCAGGTCGGGGTTCTTGTCGAAAGCATCCGATATTCTTTTCGGCAAGAAGATAGCAATCTCCTCGTCCAGTTCTGCAAGAATTTTCAGGCCAAATCTTGTATTGACTTGTTTGAGCTTCGAGACCCTGTAAGTTTTCCCGTTCTCAAGATCACACATCTTTTTGGTCGGTAGGAAACCGCCACGAGCTATTTGGTTAAGGGCTGAGATGTCCATCTTTAATAGAAATTTATACAAGTCAGAACATGAATGAACACGTTAACAAATAGAAATTTATACAAGTCAGAACATGAATGAACACGTTAACAAAATGAGATTACTAACCTATAATAATGATTCGATGTTCTTCTTGTTAGGAAACCTCGTTGGTCGAGTGAGTTTATATCAGGTATTTTTAAACTTCTTGGTTGACACCTCGCTGGTCGACTGAATACTCCTCTTATACGCCTGCTTATATTCGTTTCGTCCCACCACGATTCCTAAATCCGGCGGCTTGACTGCGGCGGCTGCGCAGGATGATGTAGCTGTTGAGACTCCTGAAGACCGAATGAGATCTGGTTCCTCCGACGCGAGCTTATCTTCGCGCGGTGGCTTGACTGCAGCGGTGTCTGCGCAGGATGCAGTGATTGGCAGTTTATGAACTCCCATTCCGAAATCTTCATACGGTGACTGCACCCCCTCTCCAGCAATGATCATCGCCATTTTCTCTAACATTATTTTGGAATGACCCCATGGTAATGTGTCATTTGAGTTGATCTCTAGAAAGCGTTTATAACCTGTGAGCACTGAGAGCGATCTTTGTTTCTACTTCAGTGTACAGCCGATGATGTCGAGATCTAATATTTTTCTGTTCTCGCGCGAGAGTAGCGTTTTTATTTAAACACTTCATATAATCTTGAAAGGTTAGATTCGCCTTAACCACTGAGCTTTGCACACCTTCCTCTTTCTTTATTGGCTTCTGGTTTCTGACTCGGATACTGTACTCTTACTTCTTAATCCGACAAACTCCAACATAAACTTTCCATTTCATTCATCTTTCATTAAACCTACAATTTTTTTATTGGCTCTTGGTATGTTGTAGGGGTAATTTCAGGGTAATCAGATGTGTTAAATTCTTGAATATCATGTTTCATCAAGTTATAAATATCAATGTTTTTGCCCTCGTATATCAAGCTATCTGTATCGGTATAAAGTAGTTTATATTCATCTCCCAGTCGATTCAGCATATAGTCATAGTGAAATCGGTAGACAAGAGTCTTGGATATATCGAGAACAAATAATCCAATATATATCGACTTCTTGATATATATTTCTGATCGCAATAACTTTATCGCCATAAGATTTTCATAAAAAATTGCGCAACTATGAAAATTTGGTTTCTCGATAAGCGCTTCTGCTCCGTAGCAACCTGTCCATTTATTCACGAGCATTACATCAACTTTTTTTCGCTCGTTCTCCATTGTTTTTCCATATACTGCATTATTAAATAGCCTGAAAATCATCTTCTCGAATTCGTTTTTAGCGTGCTTTCTTTTCTCACTATTCAAGTCAATGTACGGTTTTAACCATGCACTTTGTTTAAACTTTAAAGCTCTATGGATATTTTTAAGTATTAATTCATTTTGCAGAGCCTGCTTGAGCGTTCGATAGTGCATTTGCAGTACGTAACGTTTTTTATCATAAAGAGTTGTCATCAGCTTTATTTGTTTAGATTTTGGTGCCGCCATGTGCTCAGCGCAAAACAGCAAATCTTTATGTGCATCGTGAAGCGTGTCGGGGTATCCTAAATCTATTACTAGAATATAACCAGTAGAATAATCATCAGGAACATTGAAAAAGGTCCAATCTTGCGTAATTTCAACCCATTTAAAGTCACCATAGGGTAAAAAGTGAGTCATAGCCCAACCGTATAAGTTATTTACATCGTAATATATTAAATACTTGGTTTCCTCATTAGGGTACCTCATATAATTTTCTTTTGAGTAGCGATTGTAACACTGCCTCCACGTATGCCGCACTCTATAAACATGAGCATGTTAATATCGGTTAACAGTTGCAGTTTAATCTGTAAAATATATATTTATTTTATTTATACATAAGTGCATTATATATAAGCGTACATTACCTCAGTATATTTAAGCATTGCATCCCAAGTCAATGCCCGTGTTATGTAGTAATGAGTGAATGCTAAAAGAGTTCCAAACGTTTTCGGCATGCTCATAGACTTCGATAGTAATGTTTGCATCATATAAACTATTATAAAAGTCCTCTTTGGATGGTAGTTCGATTTACTTCAGCTTTTCAAGCGATATAATGTAGTCGTATGGGAAGACTCCTTTCCTTTTTAAAAGTGAGATTTTCTGAGAGTCAAATCCGTCATCTCACTCAAATACTCGCTGTAGGATGTCGAGTTTATCTAAATAAGATGACAGTAATAAAACGATGCGGCTATGAATTTGAATGAGTCGATGAACCGAAGATTTATATTAGTTCCTTCAACGTATTTGGTAAATGATATATATTTCTCTTTGGTTTGCAGAAGTAGAGACACATGTTCAGGAAAACAATTTGATATCTCTTTGATGAAGAGATGCCCATCGTAACCGCTTAGATTGTGAAATACCACCGGCACTGATCTCGAATCCCGATAATTGATATTACACGAATTATGCGCGGGTCCTCAATATCTGTAATAGTAAAGAATGGTTTTTCTTTTATATGATAAATGTGAATATAATTTTAGTACTTACTCTCCTGTGAAATGGCAATGATCCTTGATCTTTTTACTATCCTGAGTGAAAGGTTTTCGACATATGTGACATACGAGCGCTCTACCAAAGTCAATAATTTCTTGAAAAGTTAGAGATCTCATTGGACCCGGGTTTTAATAAATCTCCTGCAATTTTAAGGCTATTGCATGGAGATTCCTTACAAACCACGTGGCAGGAGCTTCGTCTTCTAATGCCTCTTGTCTATAAGCCTTGTACTCCGACTGGGTAGCATCATAGCTGCACATAACGTAGTATCCGATGCTGTACATAGCGTAGTATACGTTTGAATTCAGGCAATATTCCGTACGAAGAGGTTAGCCGAACCGCGCAAACTATCGTTTCAAATGCACGAGCAGTATACGTAAAGGGACTCAAAAAATCTAAATGGCTGAAAAGGATTTTACCAAATAGGTAATTTATCGCTATAAATTTTAAATTGTAACAAAAGATTAAGTAAACGATTTGTGTATTTAGTCCGGTGTACAACATCGAGGACCTGGGTTGTCCTTCATTATACAAGCTGCCTAAGGATTCTAGAGCATGCACGAATCACCATGCAGGTGTGGACCTGAGTTGCGCGTCTGTGCACGTCTATGCCATGAAACGTTGGATACTTGAGCGAAGAGCCAAAGACGAATCCATAGCGTTAATGTACAATTGAATGCAAAATATCAAGTATGCAAAATGTACAATTGACTGCAAAATATTAAGTATGAAAAAAAAAAATTTTAATTAAATTATTTGTCTCTACTTTATTTCAAAGCTTATTGAAATAAACATTTACTCGATGCATAAAATCAAACGTATACTTTAATATTAAAGATAACGCTTCAAAGTTATTAAAATTCTTATAATTTTTAATATTGTAATAAATATGCATAAAGTATTGAAACTTACATAATGCTGTAATACTATTCGGAGCTGTCATATTCATCTTAACAGTTTGAATTTGGCGGCCAGAGTAGTACGGCGCTCTATCGCTAGGCGGCGAAACCCCACGGCGCTAAACACGCGATAAGAAACCCGTTACTCAGGGGTTGGGATATAGGGAAGTGCGATTCGACACGTAGGTCAAGTTGAATTTTGCACCTCGCATCCTCGAGTGCTCCTCGGAGAAGTCTCGGATATGTCGACCTGCTTTTCGCTCTTGGAGTTCACCCTCTAAGAAATGAAAGGGATGTAAAAAGCCTCCTTCCTCTTCTTCTATGTGGTCCCAGCAAAAATACATTTAAAAAAAAACATTAATCGCCACTTCTGGCTCAGCGCAAGCAGCAGTGGGCAGCGGGCAGCGGGATGTGGCTGCAAAATGATGGGCAGCGATCGGCCTGACGCATGCATGAGCCGCTCGCGCTAAATGTTATGCCGTTGCTGGCTCACTGCTTCTTACAGCGCAGCGGAGGGGAGGGGAGACGTTTCTGGCTCATCCG
Source organism: Megastigmus dorsalis (assembly GCA_900490025.1). Classification (NCBI taxonomy): domain Eukaryota; kingdom Metazoa; phylum Arthropoda; class Insecta; order Hymenoptera; family Megastigmidae; genus Megastigmus; species Megastigmus dorsalis. The sequence goes on from UELU01144599.1 coordinate 21,786, forward strand.
CAGCAGGGCGAACCAGAAACGTTAGGCCGATTCTGGTGCACTGTCTCTTCTAGCTCTGCGGGGGAGAGAGAGATAGAGCAACACGGTGAGCCAGAAAAAAGAGACTGATTCTAGCCACACTGTCTCTTCTAGCTCTGCGGGGTGAGGAGAGGGGGAGGGGAGTAGTGCTTGTGGCTCATCCGCAACAGGGTGAGCCAGAATCGGATAACGTGAAGTTTCTGTCGTCGTTCGCACTCGTGAGAAATATGGAAAAGTTGAAATTCAGGCCCATAAACTTGTCTTAATCTGTTCTTTTCAAGAATAGCTGATTTGTCAGCCATAATACATGAGGGATCAAAATTTATTAAGTGTAAGCCTTCTAATTTTGTAACCCGCGATAGGGCTATATAAGTTTGACCGCAATAAAAAATTATATTGCCGGCTTCTACCAGAGCATTATTTAAGCTTAAACCCTGACTCTTATGGACGGTTATACCGTAACTGCTACATATTGGAAATTGTTGTCTTACTATATACACATTATGCATGATAACAAATTTGTACTCTAGTCGTTCTATTGAATATTCTATACCTGCTTATATTTTTATTTGAATAGAAGTGACTTCATCTTTATGATTTTTAGAAACAGAAATAACTTCACCTATAGTTCCATTTACTAATCCGATAGAAACATCTATATTTCTTCTAATCATGACTTTCGAGCCAATTTTAATAGTTATAATTTGTTCGATTCCAAATGAGTTATCGTTATCCTCATTTAACAATTTTAGAACGTTTTTTTCATGGTTTTTTGGACATTTAAATGAATCGTCCGCTACAAGTTTTATTTCTTGTGAATCTATTCTGCACAAGATAGCATTATTTAAAGTGTTACACATTTTTCTTGTGGGTAAAAATCAAGCAGTGTCAGTCGGTAAGGTGCGTAAATACGTACATAATGCGTCCATTATTTGGGCGCAAATATCAGAAGAAAACGGTAAATTTCGTGTTTGTAATGCGCGAATGTCTTTATCGGTTAAAAGACTTAAGAGCACGCAATACGGAGAACCGCTCACCGTTGCACTGCGGCCATACGCTTGCGGTACATTTCATACCGCAGCGTGTCGGCCCAGACTTCGGATCCGTACAGCATGCTAGATTCGGCGGTGCGCATGAGCAAACGGCGCTTGCAAGGCCGTAGACCTTTGGTATTAGCCATGATCCGGTTAAGTATCATTGTCACCGCCGCCGCCCTGTCGGCCGCCCTGCGTATGTGTTTCTCGAAGGTGAACTTTGACTCCAGCGTCACCCCCAGGTACTTAGCAGCTGGCTTAGTCTGGACCGTCGGCTTTCCTACGCTCATCGGGCGCAAGATGTTAATGCGCCTCTTAATGAGCAGCACGATCTCGGTCTTGGCTGCGGTTAATTTGAACCCGTGGTCCTCCATCCAGGAGGTCACTCGATGCATTATCTGATTGAGTCGCATCTGACACGCGTCGATATCTCTTGCGATGATGACAGCCGCTATGTCGTCCGCATACCCTATCAGGAACGTGCCCTCAGGCATTTACATCCTAAGGATCTCGTCGTAGAAGATGATCCAGACGTCGGGACCCAGGATAGAGCCCTGAGCTGCCCCAGATGTCATTTCCTTTTTCATCGGGCCAACGTCGGTGTCATAGATTATGGAGCGGTTCCCGGGTTAATTCCCGAGCATTCGGAGAATGTACCCGGGGACCCGGAAATCTCGCTCCATGGCGTCTAGCGCCTGGTCCCACCTAACGGAATTGAAGACGTTCTTCACGTCTAAGGTGGCCAGCAAACACACGGGGCGTGAGAAATGATTTCCCCGCTCCATCGACCTTGCGGTGTCAACGACCTCCTGGACTGCATTAATGGTTGACTTGCCCCGTCTGAAGCCGTACTGGCGAGGGGCTAGATCTCCTGCCTCTCACACGGCTGCTAGGAGACGGGGCTTCAGCAGCATCTCCAGGAGTTTTCCTGCGGTGTCCAGTATGCACAGTGGCCTGTACGATGCTGGAGTGTTTGTCGGACCCTTGCCTTTGCTGATCAGGACAAGTTTCGCAACCTTCCAGCGGGCCGGAAATACACCCGCCTTTAGGCACGAGTTGTACATGTCCAGCAAGAGGCTTGGGTGACTTGCGGATATCGCCTTAAGCAGCTCCGCTGGAAGGCCATCCGGCCCTGGAGCTCTCTGGTTTCGCATAGTGGAAACCGCCCTTGAGAGCTCCGCCCTCGTGAATAAAATTTTTGCACCGAAAAAATAATTATTTGCATCGTAATGAGTGCGTTTTTTCGGTGCAGAAATTTTTAAGGGTGTACTTGAAATATTTACTTCAAACTTTGCCAGATGATAGATAATTCTTAGAGGTAGTGCACCTGTATTTGGAATATTCATAATTTCAAGTATTTATTTAGCTATATCGAATTATTGAATATCCGGTTGGTAAGGCAGAAACTGTTTTATCGGTCGGATATGGATAGTTAATAATAACTAAACAAATACTTAAAATTATTCAAATCCCAAATACAGGTGCACTACCTCTATGAATTATCTATCACTTGGCAAAGTTACAAGTAAATATTTCAAGGACACCCTTAAAAATTTCTGCACCGAAAAAAC
>UELU01144600.1:0-16626 GCA_900490025.1 Megastigmus dorsalis
TTTTTTGTAAAGAACACAGCAGTTGAAAAGTTGGAGCAATTTATGCCATTTTGGTAGTAAGGGTTAATTCATGCAACAAATTACTATTAAAAAAATTATCAAATCTATTGTCTCTCTTAAAATCATTAATAATGCCGTGCGCGGCGGCGGCGATGAGCCTACTCTTTCGCATTGTTTTTCTCGAAGAAAACATCTTGAGCACTTTCTGGAAAAAAAGTTTTTTTATGTAAAAAATCCTCAGCTTTCCATCTAAAACATGAAAAAAAATATTAAAAATACTTTTTTTGAGATATAAGACGTTTTATAATTTTTAAAGGTGAAAATATAAAATTTTGAAATAACTGCTTACACCATTGGAAAGCTGAGGAAAGAATACATAGAAAACATCGATTAGATATTTTTCTTAAGTATATTTTAGTATTGCAAATACGAGTTAGAAATAGCATGATTTGGCGTTCGCGCGCCGCGCTAGGAGAGTTGACGTGAAATGCCTCATAAGTGATTTTTGGTCAAAAAATTATTAATTAATTGCTATAAATAAGCTATAAATTATGTATATAAAAATATATATATTATATATAAAAATATAATTTCAATAATGCTTTTATAGTATTTATTCTATCAGTATACCTAGTGGTAGAGATCCATAAAATTAATTGAAATAATAATTATAATGTTAGGCAGAATAAAAAATGATATGGTGGAGATTCGAACTAGGACCTTGCAAGAAGTTCATATTAATATCATAATGCTTTAAGCCACACGACCAACCAATGATTACTTTACAGACTAACTGAAACTTGTACTCGCCTATTTACCTCACAGGCATAAAATAAGTTTAAATGTGAAGGCACGCGATAGCGCGCCGCTGGCCAGGATGAGTCTAAGGCGGCGCACCGCGGCCCTATATATTTTGAAACGGTACTTTTTAACCTAAAAATTTTTCATATAACCTTCAAGTACTCAAATTAAAAGTATCGGTTTTACCAGTTTTTTAGAAAAACTTTCACTAAAAAAGATGGATTCATTAACTAGTACCGTTTGATTGAAATTTCGCTAACTTTTTTCCGTATCCCATTCAGTCTTCTCTTTGTATAAGGTTATGTTTATATATATATAAATATATATAATGCGTTATTTATTTTATTGAACTTATTAGTGACTAATAAGTAGAATTGTTTCTCTGTAATAACAAAGATTTTATTATTTTATACAAAAATTCAATAAGTAACTTAAGGAGGTTCTCTTTATACGTAGTAAGTCAAGTACAGAATTCGCTAGATTTGACCAGTGCAGTCGGTATATACAGGTATATATTCTGCATGTGTAGCCTATAGGTAAATGAGATTTATACATGAAATATCTACTCCCTCTTATTTCACAGTTACCCTATGATACTTTAGAAAATTGCTAAAAATTTTAAAAAATTTCTCGATTACTATATAAAAAAATCATAAAACTGTCATTATCAATTAATTTACAATGGGAAAAAAGAAAATCTTTCCCATAAGACTACGTGTTAAAAAAGCAATAACAAAAATATTTATTTCTCGGCTTTGAGGTACCCTAGCCTCTCGAAATTTTAACTGGAGCTTCTTCAATCGTTTACCTTGCTAAATAAAAATTTGTAAGTCATTGTTATCATCAATTCAATTATCGAGAGAACTGCCTTAAACTAATTATCACAGGCCCACAAAAAAAGTTTCCTGCGCGGTAGACCAGACCACGTGAATTTAATGTTTTTGGGGTTGCTGAATCCGAATCCGGGTCCATTTGACCCGGTCACGTCAGGTTCAAGGTCAGGCCAAGGTCAAATTCAGAAAATGTATCGTATAATTCAGGTGTTTCGTGTAGTAAACTATATAATTTCGTTAAAACGCGCCATGAATTCCATGTATTTTTTTCCCGCTGAAAACAAATCCGCAACCCGATTAACCCCTACACGTCAGAATTTTTTTCTAACCTCAAGAAATACCTCAAAATCCATCAAAACAATCAAATACATTGCTTTTTCTGTAAAACTATCTCTAAAATCCCATAACCACTCAATCCCACGACCCTTAGATATCTCAGGACCTTATCTCGATAACCCCGGACATTGCCCAATAAAATCTGATTATCCCATAACCCGATAACTCCATAACCTAAGACAATCTGCTCTTTCTTACTCATTTATCCTCAAATAATCTGTGAAGTGGATTGCGTTTGCGCTTTTTACTATTGTCAGTGTTCTCTCTTTTTAATGTCCAACAGTAGTCAGCCATCATATGTGCATTCCACCTACCCTGATAACGTCTTTCCATTTCCTTCATATCTTGATGAAAGCGTTCTCCTTGTTCTTCGCTGTAATTCCCAAGATTTTGTGGGAAGTTATCAAGATGCGAATCGAGAAAATGTAACTTGTAACTCATCAAACAGCCCAATTTCTCATAGTTTTTGAGCATTTCGACTACCAATTCCCTATAGTTTCCACTCTTGTGATTACCCAAAAAATTTTCAACTACGCTTTTAAAGTTCAGCCATGCAGCTCGTTCTTTCTCGAACATTGTGTTTACGAATGATTCATCTCTTAATAACTTACGAATTTGAGGTCCATCAAATATACCTTCTTTCAATTTTACACTAGATAAAGCTGGAAATTGTTTAACCAAGTAAGTCAAACATTGTCCTTCCTTATCCAAAGCTTTTACATATTGTTTCATTAAACCAAGTCTTATGTGCAAAGGAGGAAGGAGAATCTTTGAAGGCTCAACCAAGGGTTTGTTTATGATGTTCATAGATCCAGTTAGCATTGTTACTCGAGCTGGCCAATCTTTTTTAGCATAATGACTACTGCGATCTCGACTGTCCCACAGGCACAGAAAGCATGGAAACTTCGTAAAACCAGATTGCTGACCCAGAATTAGTATGAGTATCTTAAGATCACCACAAATCTGCCAATTGTGTTCTGTGTATTTAATCTTATTCAAAACCATCTCAATATTTTCATATTTTTCCTTTAGCGTTACCGAATGGGCTACGGGTACAGGAGCATACACATTCGTATTATTTAATAACACTGCTTTGAGGCTTCGTTTAGAGGAATCTATGAATAGCCTCCAATCATTGGGTTCGTATATATTCTCTTTTAACTCATTCATGAGACCATAAACATCATTGCAATACACCAAGTCTCCTTCTTCACTAAAGTATTTTCGGAAAGGCTCATCTCTATTACGATAAAATGGCAAAGAAGACATTGAAGAAAAAAGTAGTGAAAGTAATAATGATGATGAAGATCAGGAAGAGTATGTACCGATAGAAAAAGATACCACATTACGGACGTTCAATCAAGGTGATCTGAATGATTTAGTCAGAGACCTTGCGCTGCCAAAAGATGGAGCAGAATTGCTAGCTTCAAGACTAAAAGAAATAAATATGCTCTCCAAAGGAACGAAAGTTTCATTTTATATACTAGTTTACTAGTTTACTTTGTTTGCGATTTATTTTCTGAATTTGACCTTGGCCTGACCTTGATCCTGGTTAGAATGGACTGTTGAACATTCTCATCAAAATGTCTTGACAGTTTTTCAATAATTTCTGTCATACTCGGTACATCTTCTAGCATTTTTACCTTATTATACAGTCGAGTAACGTATTCTCCACGAGTTAAACCACTGTCCTTTTTAAAAAATCCAAATTCGAGCTCTCGTCGGATATTGGACTGTGCGGCGCAATTCCAATATTTATCTCGGAAGATAGCGTGGAAATCATTGAATGATGTGACTCTTTGCTCAACTAACTCCCACCAGTCTTGTGCAGGACCTTTCAGTGATTGAGCTGTTATGTATTTTGGATTAATTTCTGAGGCCATTACCTCCAAATATTCCTTTAATAATTTAAGATAATGCATTGGTCACTCTTCTGTTTTTCCTCCGAATGTAGGTAAATCTAATTTAATATTTATTCCTGCATTTATTGGAGTCTGTCGGATCGATGTAACATATTCAATCAAGTCTTCCCGCGTCTCTTCGATTTTTCCGCACAGTTCTTCTTGTTTTTTATTTAGTTCATTGAATCTAATATCCTGATCATGAACTGCCACACTAAGTCTGGTATTATGCTCTTCCATACGTAGTCTTCTTTCATTTATTTCGGCTAATCTTTTCTCGATAAAGTTTACGCGACTAGAATTTTTTATAATCGCTGTACTATTTCTGACATCCACTTCGTTGATACGTCTCTCGAAATCGCTTATTTTTTCGCATTTTTGCGATATCTCTTGTAATTTATTTAAATTCTCCTGCACTATTTTTACCGTTCCTTTTTGCCTATCTCGCAACGTGTATAGAATTCCTGTCAACTCAGTTATCTCTTCTGTCCCCCTTCCACTCGTTCTTAAATTTTCCTTTCTTCTTTCAGACGAAGAATTAATTAATTGTGGCGGAGTTCTGACCTGAAATGGTTCGATTCCCGATATATTTAAATTAGAACCTATCTCATCGTTTGCTTGTGTTGCTATACGTTCTGGTATTGAAGTTATATTCGTGCCTCTTGTGCTGATTCTTCTTCCCGCACTCCTTCCGCGTGGTTTTCTTCCTCAAGTACTCATTTTGAAAAAAAAAAAATTTTTCCAACTTTATTTTTCTTATTTAATGTTGAATATTATTTTTTATCACGCTAATATTAAAATCCGTGATTTTTATTTAATTATTAATTTTTTTTGTCCCCCCTATGCTTAATTTGCTCATCTTGCTGCAAATAGATTGCATTGCACATTCCAGCAATAAGACCCTTGTGCTTAGTTTTTTATTATTGGTTGATACTAGCTGATCCTATTTTCTTCTCGTAGGGTATTATTCTCTTTATTTAAAAAAATAATGTTCTCCTCCAAATCCTCAATTTTTCTGCATGTTTGAGAGACGATTGATTATAGTCTATCCACTTTTAGATTTAAATTGTTGTAGTTCTCTGTTAGATTCTGCGTAATGAGGGATAAATGATCCTCACCTATAGTATGATAAACTGTTGGAATCATTTAGTATATGTAAAAAAAATTTTATTTTAAAATTTTTAATTTATTCTCGAGCAAGATGGACTCCTATGCTGTTTGGTTGAGAAAAAAAATTTTTTCTTTCTATTTGTTTAAACAATTTAATTTGTTTTCATTTATTGTTATTAGCACACCTATCCTACTGTAATTTTATCACTTTATAGAAAGTGTAGTAAATGAAAAAAAATTTTTTTATTCTTAATTTTCTTATTAACGCATTAACGCCGAGGTGATCAGAATTTTTACTAACTTTTCAACGTGTTTATTTATTATGTTATCGGGACAAAAAATAATGTAATACCTCTATTCCTACGCGAAATTTGATGTTCTTTCAGAACCTGAGCTCAACATTTCCATTAGACACCGAGAAAAAAAAATATGGCCGATTAAAACGTGAAAAACGTGACAATTTTCGAAAAAAAATTTTTTTCGCATTTTTTTTCACAATGATGCCACAAAGGTATAAACTTTTTACAATGATCAGAGGTGATCATGGCACTCGAACATTAAGAGGAATTTTTTTCAAAAAAATTCATCGATATGTTTTTTCAAAATGGCGGCGAGAATGAAAAATTTTATAAAAATCTTAATCTATCGTTTTCTTAAAAACTATAAACTTACGAAAAAAATTTCTAAGAACAAAAATATCTTAAAATTAGTCGAAGAACACTCTAAAATTTTTGCAGAATTTTTGGAGTCAATTTTTGATTTTCAAAAATTTCAAGAAATCCAATTGTTCAAAAATAGCTAAAAATTTTTTGAAAAAATTTGAGTGTTTCTTGATTACTTCTTTGCTGATTCTGTGTATATACATTATTTTTTCTACTCTTAGCATTACCCAGAGACAACGGCGTGGATGTGGTAGAACTTTGTCTCCTTGGGGGTGCTTTTTTTCGTGAGTCCCCTCGCCTCTCACGTTTCGGGGTGCTCTTTTTTCGTGAGTTCCCTTGCCTCTCACGTTTTGGGGTGCTTTTTTTGTGAATCCCCTTGCCTCTCACTTTAACATGTCTTTTATCAGTGCTTTTTTGTTCAACAATCATTGCATAAATATAGATAGCATTTTTCACAATAGATCCTTGTTCTTATTGGACATTTTTCGTTTGAACAATTTTTTAATTTGTCCCTATTAGATCGTGTATGATCTGTTTTACTTGTTTGACCTTTTTGAATATAATATTTAGCAATCGAAATAGTTTACTCTGTTATTCTAACTTTTTTCTTTCCATCACGTGTAGCATTGCAAATTACGTGGGCATTTGTAATGGATGCCTGTATAAACCTTATAAAAACGACCCATGTCTATTTTTTGGAACGTATACTTGGAAGTACATTATTGCAGTGTCCATCATGCACGTCAACACCGCCCATAAATTTGTACAAATGAAAAGCTTGCGGAAAAGGTATATCAATTTTGGATCGAGCCTCTGAACTATATCTTCTTGAAGTTGATACTGGACTTACACCTGCAGCAGTTGAAGCTATTGAAACGGGCTTCGAATCCATAATAGTGATGAAATTTTTGCCACTATTTTGATCATGTTTTACCATATAAGTAGCTCGTGGAGCTTTCTTTTCAAGTATATTCTTTTCTTTGACTCGATTGCCTCTTATAGTCCCAGTGCATTTCAAACGTAATTTTTTCAAGTGTAAAATCAAATCCATATTTGTAAAAAAATTATCAAAGTACAAATGAAATGCAGGGATTTTATCATAATTTATTAGCCGAAAAAAAGGGTCTAATAAATGCAATACTATACGAGTACCTAAAGCACACTTTGCTAATTTGTTTTCGGTTTGGGAATTTTTACCCCAATATAGACCTAAATTCAGCAGATAGCCATCTGAAGTGCATAAATCCCAAAATTTCAAACCAAACCTTATTGGTTTCCCTCGAATAAATTGTTTCAATACAGTTTTTGCATAAGACTTGGCCATTATTTCATTAATAGATATAGAAGTTTTCCATATTCCGAACTTTAGGAGGTTGTTTTGGAAAAGTTTCAACATCGAAAGAACCCGCCACCCTCTATCGTTTCGATCCTTGTCTGTAGCTTTTGAATATTTTATTTTTGACTTGATCTCTTCAAACTTATCACGAGTCATTGCAGAAGAAACAATTTCACTAGATAAGAATGGATCAGATGACCAATAACCTCTCTGAGACTTTCTTTTATTGAATGAACTGAAAATAACTATACCTATAAAAGTGTCAAGATCTTGTAATTTCAGATCACAATTATTCTCTTTAGACGCATCAATTATATATTGTTTCATTTTGGCGGAAAAAAAGGTTTCAAACAATTGGAAAGGCTCACACGCCTGTATATTCTTTTTTGCAGCTTCAGATAATAATATTGTTTCTTCACAAGTATTTGGATATGACTTCTCGCTATCGATCCAAATGAATTCGTGATTTTTTTCAAGTTTATCTAAGTTTTCAGAATAAGTAGCGCAAGCTTTTTTATAAGTAATATTTGGTATTGTGAATTCATGTTCAGAATCTGAATCAGATATTGAATCACAATCGGAATCAGAAACATGGGAGCCTGAATTGTCTGCATTCGGAAACAATATGTTTTCGTCGGAATCACTATCCGAATAATCTGATTCATATTCTGCATGCGATGAAGCAGAAGATTTTGAACGTTTTCGTGACATAACAAATGTATTGAAAAAGTGAAAACCAATATTTTTATTATATGCTTTAATTATAATTTATATACAAATTGAATAGAACATATGTGTCCATGCACAAGTGAAAGGATGTACGAGTTTGTTCGTGAATTTTGTAGTGGTAGATAGAAACAAAATTTTATGTACCTTTCACGAAAAATTTTTTTCTCTTAACCTATAGACTTTATGAAAAAATTTTTAAGAACAAAAAAGTCTTAAAATTAGTCAAGGAACACTCTCAAATTTTTTCAAAAAGTTTTTAGTTATTTTTGAAAAATTGGATTTTTTAAAATTTTCAAAAATCAAAAATTGTCTCCAAAAATTCTGAAAAAATTTTAGAGTGTTCTTTGACTAATTTTAAGACATTTTTGTTCTTAGAAATTTTTTTCTAAAGTTCATAGTTTTTAAGAAAACAATAGATTAAGATTTTTATAAAATTTTTTCATTCTCGCCGCCATTTTGAAATAACACGTCGATGAATTTTTCTGAAAAAAATTCCTCTAAAGTTCGAGTGCCATGATCACCTCTGATCATAGTAAAAAGTTGATACCTTTGCGGTATTATTATGAAAAAAAATGCGAAAAAAAATTTTTTTCGAAAATTTTTACGTATTTCACGTTTCAATCGGCCATATTTTTTTTTCTCGGTGTCTAATCGAAATTTCAAGCTCAAGTTCTGAAAGAGCATCAAATTTCGCGTAGGAATAGAGGTATTGCATTTTTTTTTTGGTCCGATAACATAATAAATAAACACGTTGAAAAGTTAGTAAAAATTCTGATCACCGCGGCCTTAATGAGTTAACTACGCTTTGCAATTTGTCCGGAATGGGATATTGTTTGATGTTAAAAGGTACGTTATCGTAAAATTCGATTTTATGACCGACTAAGTTATTGTAAGGTAATGTTCGTTACGTAGTAAAAATACGTCAGCAGTTTTATCCAGAATTTTGTTAAATCGACCAAATGTATCGGGATCCATATGATCTGTAGCCATAATATCCAAGAGGATATCTGTACGCTGTTCGATCGGGTAGGTAAATTTTACATTTTTTTTTATTTTTATGAAGAGAAATTCGAGAATCTTTGAGATTGTGTATAGATTGTAAGATACCATTATCATATTGGACTCGTGGACCTTGTGGCGTATTACTAATTTGTCCGAGTTCACAAAGCCCGGAATGATTATCCAATGATAAGCTTCCTTGGATGTGATGAATATAATGATCCTCGAGAGAGCAGTCTTCAGAATTGAAAGTAAGGTTGTTTGCAGTTTCGCTGATTTCATTGATAAGGGCGTTCATTTCAGAGAGAGAAGCATCGGTTTCGGGGTGGGCGAAATCTGAATCAAAGGCAAGATTAAGATCGCTACAATGCGATGTGCAAGGGAACAGTTCAAGCTTATTCGCGAGAAGTTCAAGAAGGGTATCGAGAGAGTGCGAAGCTTGATTAGCGACCAAGGGGAGATTTGAAAAGCTAAAGCGAGATTCAGAGATAGATCGATTGGTAACCAAGGTGTCTTCCGATGTAAGAGAGCTTGACGAGGGCGACGAGGTAAATATGACGAGGATATGCTAAGAGATATCAGATTTTACAAAAGATCAGACAGAGAGTCTGATTTATCGAGATAATTACCAGATTTTGCTTCTTTATTTGGGGTGTCGATATCAAGAGTATCAGCGAGAGATTCCTGCTTTCTCTCATTTTTGGTTGTGATTGTTGAAGGGTAGATCAGAATTATTATCACATGAAGATTGATAAGTTGCTAAGAGATCAATTGATGGTACTGCTAACTGTATTTCGTAATTGTTGTGATTATAGAATTTTACGTAAGCATAACTGTTTTCGTTTTCGTATATTCCAGCTTGCAAAGTGACACGATCAACGTTCAAGTCAAAACTTTTTAGGTAACCAGATTTTAAGTTTTCCCCTTCATTGATTTTACATTTAATATTATAAGAAATGCAGAGCGTGCAGAAATTTTTTGAAATTTACGGGTATTAAAAGGTAAAGAAAAAATTTCAAATAAGAGTTTATTTGCTGAGTAATCAATAACAGCGTTTCGTTCATCAAAAAATTGAGACCCCAGAATAGCGGCAGGTTGAATTGGGAACTGGCCATTTACTACTACAAATTCGGTAGGTTTTCCAAAAAGATCAACGTAAACGAGTCCGTACGAATAGACGTCATGACAGGATACCCCTCTAAGTTTAGGTCCATTTTCTTCATAACACAAAATATCGGGTCGTAGGGCCGAGATTTTTATGACATTAGACTGCGCGCCTGAGTCTATCATAGCGTCTATAGGTGATTTTCGAAAATCAAAAGAATTTAACTATATGACAGGAATGCGGCTAGAAATAGATAGCTTTAAATTGTAGACGGGCCTGGCTGAGGATTTTCGATTGTATTCAGCGGGGGCGCTCGAAGTCCGCGCGAGCCTCACATTTGCCGATTCATTTTGATTCTCAAATTTTCTATCCTTTTGAAAATTAAATTTTTGATCTTTCGGATTTTGGAAGTAACATGATCGTTTACATTCGCGAATCGAATGGCCTTGTTGTTTACAATAAGCGCAATGACGCATAGGATCGTAAGATATGCCATTGTATTCTTGTGGATCGCGTTTACTGTCAACAGTTCTAGAATTTCCGCGATTATTATTATCCTGTAAGTTACTACCGTCTCGGGGTTTTGTACAATTATCGTTATCATTGTTGATAATTTTTGATTGAGAATGTTTTATTTTATCGCGCTCGATGCGTTTATCGGCTTGAATAGATAAGTCGAAAATCTGCGACAAGGTTTTTCCGTCGGTGTTGCTTAGACGCGTACGAAAATACGGTGGAACACCATCTAAAAACCCTTCAGCTACTTCATTTTCGACTTCCCGGATGTCTTCTTCAGATAGTTCAAGATTGCCGTCGAATATTTTCCTATCTAGAATCGCGTCGCAGATGTTAGACGTTTCGGCTATGTAATCCAATATAGGGTCGTTCGGTTTTTTACAAAGCGCGTCAAGTTTACCACGTAATTTATTTAAGGTTTCGGATGGCGAGGAACTTGTTTAAGTCGGTTTATTAACGCTTCTAATGAATTAAATTCACGATTTTCGATTGCTACATAGCTACGTTCTGAAAATTTGTTTTTTATAAGTTTTAAAAAATCATTTTGCAACAGCGGGGGTAAAACACCGTGAGTGCGCTTTAATGATCTTATAAATTGTGTTACATTCGATCCGTCAAAATTTGGAATACTATCCAGGGCTTGTTTAACGTAAATATTATTAGGAGTATGATTAACAAAAGCATCGGACCGGATAGTATGTGGCCCGATCGTAGCGGACGGTTGGTTGCACGTCAATTGAAGTTGTTTTAATGTATCCTTGATTTCCTGAAGTTGAGCAAGTGTGTCGTTATGAAAGGGCACGTTGGGAAAATTCGGCGCATTTGGGGTTGATGCAACCAGAGTGCTTGTCGCGGCTCTTACGCGAGCAGATAGCGCTGAATTTTCAATTTAAAGTCTTTCATAAATTTTTTTATTTTCCTGAATTCTTTCTAGTAAAGCGCGGGATTTTTCTCTTTCCTGTTCAATGGTTTGTTTAGCGTTCGCGCCCATTTCTTTTGTTTCTTCTAAAATTTCCTGTTCGCGTTTACTTAGTTTTTTTTCAGCTTCAATCACTTTATCTTCACGTTCTCTAACGGATAATAAGAGTTTCTTTAACTCTTCGGGGCTAAGATCAGAGTTAGTCTCGTATTCCATAATTCAAATTTGTGAAAGGTTCCTTTTAATGATTAAGATTTTAATTGTACAAGTTAATAATTATATAGTTAGTTTAATTTTTGAGACCGTAAAACCGATATAAAAATTCTTATCAGTTTATTTATTTATTTAGTTAAAAATTTTTTTTATTTATTTCGCTGGTTGATATTTATTATTTTGTCTCGCCTGATTTAGTACGGTTTATTAGTTTATTGTAGATTTAAACACGCGGAAATGATGAGCGTTTGGCTTTTAACACTTATACACTTCTTTCACTGATCACTTTTGCTGATTTAAATAATGTATTTTTTTTGCTTTTACCCTTTTTGTTGAAATGACGACTTATCGGATGGATCTCACCGCTTGTCACCAATTGTTACGCCCAAGACGGATAAGGTATTAAAAAAAAGATTCTAATTTAAATTCAGTATAAATAAGTTTATTGTGTTGTATATAAAACTCGCGTGTGAGTGGTAGAGTGGTCGTAGATGGAATACATGTGCTCTTCTCGGAGTGGAAGTCCTCACATCGAGAGAATTCTTACGCGTCGCTCTTGCAGTCGCGTCGTTAGTTTGCGGAGGCTATACGGACGAAAAGATGCAGAATTGCATTTTCGTGAAGGTGTTACTGCGCTATCTCTCGGTCGCCGCGCTTGCGCTGGATGTTCCGCGGCGCAAAAATGCAAGTTTTGACAAACAGCTAACCGCGAGAATTCTCTGGATGTGGAATTATGTATAATATATTAAGCATGCCGTAACAAACCTTAAAAACACTTTTTTCCGAGATTATCGGAGACCGGAGTTAAGTTGCCGCACTCTACCCGCCGCTCGGTAACGTGACGACGACGAACCCAACTGGAACCTTCATTTTAGACCCATAATTTCGGCAACGACCATGAATAATCAATATTTCTAATATTTATTACGAAAGGATAAAAATATTATTGCTAACCAAAAACGACTATTTTGACTTATTTTTATCCCGTCTACAAGAATATCGCAGAAATATTCGCTAAAACATTTATTTCGAAAAATAAATTTTTTATCTTTGAACCAAAAATTTTACATTAATTCTGGTTATACCATACAATTCTACTTACAACTTAACATCGAATGAGACCTGCTGCACTTTTCGCAGATTTGTATAGTTGCAAATAGTGCAACTATTTTGATACTTCTTATTAAAATTTGGCTTATACACAGAAAACATTTCAAAGACACTTTGAAATTAATTCACGATACGTACACGAAAATGCATACGTACGCTATGCTTGTCTCGAGGCCTGGGAAATTACAAAAAAGTGGTGTGACAGTTGAGGTTGTGAGTAGTTGTTTTTCCGCTTTTTAAATTGATTAATTAATTATAAACAATGTTTAATACAGACAATTTTGCTGGGAAAAAAGCTGGGAAAAAAGAAAAAAAAGAAAACGAAAAAGATAGGAGAGAGATAGAAAAAGGGAGCGAAGAAGAAGCAAAAAGAGTATTCATGAAAAGGATAGGATGGTCAGGAAAACAATGGACAAGAAAAATAATGGAAGAGGAGCAAGATTGCGAAGCAGCAGTGGAGTGAAGAATCAAAAGCACAAAAATACAAGGATGAAAAAAAAAATGGAAAAATCCAAATATGCGAAGGAACTAAAGAAAATAATAGGAAAAGAGAGAAATGTGTACAGAAATGAGGAGATAAAAGGAACGAAGAAGGGCCTAGAAACGGGGGCATTATATAGGTTAGGAACAGAGACAAAGGCATGTAAATATTGGAAAAAGGAAGAAAAAAAGCATGCAGGATGTAAAACGAAGGAGAAGAAGATATAGAATATGTATTGGAGAAACGTAGAGAAACAAGAGAAAGAGGGATAAACTAGATAAAACAGATGAAAGAAGGAAGAAAAACATTTGCAAGAATGAAAAGCATAAATTGGATAAGGGAGCAAAAAATACTGATAGATAAAAGAAAATAAACTCTGTGGTTTTCTGTCTTGTCTTTCTCTCCTTTCTTGTATATCGGTTTGACTATTACTCTTTTCCATTCCTCTGCTAACTTCTCTCTATTCCATATTTCTAAGCAACATGTTACCATAGCTTTTCACTTCTTCTCCTTCATATATTCATGCCTCGTTCGGAATTTTTGTCCTCTCCCGTCGCTGTTTTTGTTTTGAGTCCCCTTATTATTTCTTCTACCTCTTTTTCGCATCACCTTCTTTCTTCTTCATTTCCCTTCTCTGCAGTTTCCCTTCTCACTCTGCCCTCATGAACCCTTTCAACTATCGTTTCCTCTTATCCATATTGATTTCTGAAACGTTCTTTCCCCTTTTCTTTACTTATCTTTCTTGATATTTCCGTCCTTTTTTTATTTTGATTTACTCCTTTCCAAAATTCTCTCATACTTTTGTCATTCTCTATCTTTTTTATTCATTTTTCTTTTTCTTCCTCTCTCTTCCTCTCTATTAGTTCTTTACATTCTTTTCTTTTTTTATGCACATTTCTCTTTCTGTTTCCCCCTTTTTCCCCTTCTTATTGTTTCTATTTGTTCGTTCTTTGTTCTTTCGCATTCTTCGTCATACCATTTATTTCCTTTCTCTTCTCCAATTTTTATTTTCCTTTTTTGCAATGCATTGGCTATATCTTCCTTTATATGCTTTGCATTTATTTTTTTTCTCTATTCCCTTTATTTTTTTCTTTATATCTTTCTGTATCTTTTTCTCCCCATACTACTATTTCCTTTTCACTCTTATCATGTTCTCCTTCTTCTCTTTCTTCTTTCTCGCCCCATTCATATATTATTGGGATATGATCAGATCCTATCGTTACCTTTGCTGTCAGCCTTTCCTTTATCTCATCTTTCTCCCTGTTTCTTAGGATGTGGTTTATTACAGTGAATCCTCTCGCTCCTACAAGTGTGAAGTCCTCTTTATTATCTCCTTCTGTCTCACTTAATTAGTTCTTTACCTTCTGGATTTTTTATTTTACCTCTGCTCCTTCTTTCTTTCTATTCTCCTTCTTTATTCCATCTCCCTCCTTCTCTACTCTCCCTTTACGATTATTTTTCTCTTACCTCTTTTGCACCTTTCCTCTCCTTTCCCCACCCTTTCTTTTCTATCTAGTTACTTTATCTAACCTCTTTTACTTATTTTCTTTCCTATGTTAAAATTACACATCTATACTAAGCCAACCATCCGCGCCCTGCCTATGTTTTCTTTTGTATATTTAGAGGTGTACTTAAGCCTATTAAGCGCCATCGAGAGGACAGCCGTCCTTGGCTTAGTGGATAAGACACTTGCCTACTAATACAAGGCGACTCAAGTAGTCGTGGGTTCGATTCCCGTCTGGAACCCGAAAATATTTTTCGAACTTTTTTCGGACGGAGAAAGAACTATGACTACGTCATGGAAAAAAGTCTCACTGGGCAATAATACCTGGTAATGGCCTAAACTCACCAGCAAAAGGCCAATAAAAACTACAAAAAGCGCCATCGAGATAGCGGCTTTATTTAAGTACATATTCATTTATCTTGTGCTTTTTTCCATGTGTTACACTAGAAATGATGACAGTGTCACCCGCATAGGATATAATGATTTACTTTGGCATATCTCTCAATAGGTCGTTTACGTATATTATAAATAATAATGGGCCTAATACTGTCCCTTGCAAATCTCCAGTAGTTATGGTTTTAGGTTCATTCATAAAATTTTGTATTTTAACCTTTTGTTGCCTATCTGAAAGATAGCTTGTTTGCGCCCTGCTTCAAAAAATCAGATGAGAAACCAGATGAGAAATCAGATGAGAAACCAGATGAGAAATCAGATGAGAAATCAGATGAGAAATCAACTGCGAATTTGGCCCCATTTCACAGAATTTCAGCTGAATTCTCATCTGGTTTCTCATCTGATTTCTCATCTGACTCCTCATTTGATCATTATCATTAGGTTTTTATTTCAACTAAAAATTTCTCAAAAAAACTATAACTAATACTTTAATTATGCTAAGTGTAACCTGAATATACAAAAAATAATAAAAAAAAACATTTGCATGAATATTTTTGATTTTCCCTCATAAAGATTTGAACCCTCTACCTTTTAATTACTATCCCATTACCTTGTCCACTAGACCACGGAGACCTACATGTTAACTCTTCTGAATTCGTCGCTGTTATATACTTAGAGAGGTAAAAATACACAATATGCTTTTTAGTGAATATTTAAAATTTGATGCTAGCATGCTTAACTGACTACGATTGTTACGTGGGGATTTCCGGTTCGGGGCTGGTTATCGGGGATTTGAAATAAGTAAATAAGGCCGGTGTTCAGTATAAGTCATATATTAACTTCAGTTAGTTCGTGAGAGAGAGAAGTGGTCCGCGTCGCGGTGTCGTCCAGACTCCTCGAGTCGCGTTCCTCGCGGCTCGAGCTAGACCCCCTTCCCGAAGTCTGTCCACCTGGCGGGAGGTTGGATCTTCTCACGCGAGTCAGCAGGATCGTCTCCGACGATCCCGCTTATCTCGCGCGAGAGTCCAATTTGGCGGAGGGAAGGTGTCAAGTAGGCGCTGGCTGCGCGTGGGAACGCAGCAGCTAAGTCGCGTACGTGACACGTCCAAGGCCGCGTGGCCGACGCCCTCGTTGGCCTTTTCCTCCAGAGGACTAACTGACCCTATCTTTGTCTACCCTATACGTCTAATCCTATGTTCCTTCGCTGGTGTTTTGCGCAGCAAAACACCATTCTACTTTCTATGCTATGTGTAGGAGAAAAAGAGGATATTTGGCCTAAGTCCGTTTGGGAATCAGTTTTTTGAAAGTGCTAGGTTGGTTTTCCGGCGGCCTCTTTTTCTCCTTTACATTATGTTTTAATTATTATTATTCTTTTTTGATTCTGTACATTTTCTTTGATTTGATGCTCTATGCTTTATCCTACTTCTATCTTTCTAATATGTTATCTTATGTAGGTAAAAAGGGAGGCTTGTTTTTTCTGAAAAAATTTAACTGTTCTTTTCAATAATGTTATTATTATAGTAATTATATTATTATATTGATATGCTGTTTGCCTGAGGCGGCCTCCCTTTTCCCTTTACAAATTAATTAATCTTAATTTACTCTATCCTATCTGATTTGTTCTGTTTCAATTCGTTGATATTTATGTGTGCCTGATTATTTATGTGTGTGTTAAAGT
>UELU01144603.1:0-17803 GCA_900490025.1 Megastigmus dorsalis
CTTTACAACACAATCACACATGCACTCATCCTACCACACACTCACTCACGCCAATAAATACACTCACACTTTCTAAAAAAAAATAAGTATATGGGACAGAACATAACAAATTAACATACAGAAAATTTATAGCTCTGACCCAAGCGTGTAGTGTAAGTCACTAAGTTAAACGCATAACGAATCGCAGGTGCGGCCCGCGGCAGGGCTAAGAATCAAGGTCGAGCAGATGTTGAAAGATGGCCGTCTTAAATCTGCGCAAAGATGGTAAGTTGCGCAGAGAGTCCGGGAGAGAGTTCCAAAGACGCGCACTTTGAACTTGGAACGATCTCATTCCTGTCTCCGTGCGCACCCTTGGTATTGAAAGTTCCTGTGCAACACCCCTACTAGTGCCCCTGGGCTGATGCCTGCTAAAAAAAGCTGCCAAATACTCAGGTTCATGTAATCGAAGGATTTTATACATAATAATTGCAGCAAAATAATTCCTTCGAGTATCAACACGCAACCAGCCCAGCCGCATTCTATAGGGGGTGATGTGCTCGTCCCTCTTAACACCATAGATGTATCTCACACATGTATTACTCAGTCTCTGCAACCGTATTCTTTGTTCATCGGACGCATCAAGCAACACTACAGCGCAATAGTCTAGATGTGGTACGACTAAGGCTTCAACCAATCTTCTGCGTAAAGTCTCGGTGGTACATGAGAGAGAGAGAGAGAGGAAGAGAGAAAAATAGAGAAGCCAGTGACAAGCCGACCTAAGACAGTTCCTCCGCATTTCCATCGAGCTAGAGGGAGAGAACGAAGCTGAATTCGTTGGCGCCGCAACAGGCGAAAAAAGAGACGATGAGTGGTCCGCCATTTCTATAGTGTGAGAGCGAGAGACAGGGATAGATAGATAGATATTAGTTTATTTGCAAATAAATACAAATTTTGAATGATAATAATATACAAATGTGTAAATATGATTTTACAGTATTTATAAGACAGTCTTCATGTTTCATTAGTCTATATAAAATATTGCACTTAATTACTATCCATGATATCATACCATAAGTTAATATATAATACAAAAGTCAGTCTATAAATGTTTAAATAAGTAATATCACAGAGCGTCTTTTTCTTTTTGAGCCCAGTCTCTGGATGACTAGGGGTCGAGCTCGAGGAGATGTTTAAGGACCGCCGTTTTAAATCCGCACAAACATAGAAGGTTGCGCAGATTTATTAGGAGAGAGTTCCAATAGCCCGCGCACTGAACCTGGAAGGATCTCATACCAGTCTCCGTGCACACCCTTGGCACCGAGAGTTCTTGTGCATCACCCCGGCTAGCGCACCTGGACTGGTGTATATTGAAAAATGCCGCTAAATACCCCGCTTCATGAAGTCGAAGGATTTATACTCCGACTGTCAACGCGCAAACAGCCCAGCCGCTTTCGATAGGGGGTGATGTGGTCATCCCTCCTAACACCGTAGACAATTCGCACACATGTGTTATTCAGTCTCTGTAGTTTAATTCTCTCCTCATCGGACGCATCAAGACACACCACAGTCAAGTAATCAAAATGGGGTAAAACCAGAGCTTCAACCAGCCTTCAGCGTAAAGCCTCGGGCTTATAAACCGCAGGCTATAAAGGGCTTTATTGACTTTTTTCGTTATGCAATCGACCTGCGATTTCCACGTTAATTTACTATCTAATGTAACACCGAGGCTCATGACGGCGTCAGAAAAAGACACAAGCACTCCACCCCCATATCAACGCCTGACAATCCCATTTTGACCAAATCATTAACATATTTACGTGAACCAAATAAAATTGCTTTGTTCTTGCCAGCATTGAGACGGAGGGACAAGCGCTCGGCCCACATCGACACCAATCGTGCCGCATCAGATAGGGGAGCTATGCCCTCGGGAAGTTCACCTGCAGGCACCTGCAGATAAACCTGGAGGTCATCGGCATATAGAATGTGCTTGACCGACCCACGAGCAAAGAGGTCTTTGAGGTCATTGATGTAGAGACTGAAGAGCAAAGGCCCGAGGACCGACCCCTGTGGTACACCCAAATTTGTCTCAACCCACGAGGAACAACCGTTTTTGATAATACACATAAAGTACGGCCTTGTAAATACGACTTAATTCCCAGGAGTGCATACCTCGAGAACCCGAGATCGCGCAGTTTACTCAAAAGTCTCGAAGGAGAGATGGTGTCAAATGCCTTGCTGAAGTCGAAGAGCAACAGCAAGGTGATCATCCTTTGATCAATGCCTATACGAATGTCATCAGTCAATTAACTGTGCCTGCTTCCAGGTACTCGGGAAGACTCCCTGAGCAAAGGAGGAGTTAAATAAATGGAAGATATAATTCTTAAACACTGGCAGAGACTTCACTACCACACTTTGCGGTATATCATCCACACCCCTCGCCTGTGATGAAAAATGGAAAATGGCGAGTACAACATCAGCAAAATTTATTGGTTTGAAGGAAAACCCATCTTCAGACACGGATAAAATTATGTCCATTACATCCTCTATGTTTTCAGTGGGTGCGAGTGACACACGTGCAAAGTGCGAGTTGAGCTCGTCCGGGGTGAAACCATGCAACTCCTCCCTGCTTTTAGGCAAGATGCCAATGTTACGCATTTCCCTCCAAATGTCTTTTTTCTGATCAAGAGCATCATTTAAATGACTACTTATAAAAGAGGTACGCGCTTGATTCGTGCGCTCCTCAGCCTCATTGCGTAAACGGAAAAACTCATCCAACAACGCAGCACTCCCGGTCCTTTTATAGCGTCTGTGCGTGGCATTAAGTTTGTCAATGAGAAGCTGAAGCTCAGTCCCAATCCATGGTGCTTTACCTTTTCGAGGAGTTACGATTTTTAATGGAGCTAGTTCATTTATAGCTGCCATGAGATTGGAACCAAGCCATTCAAGCGCTCCATTCAGGTCAAAGTCCGACTCTAATGAATTTGGTTCAAATGACAACCAGTCGCAGCGACACAAAAATTCATTTAGCTCCTCATAATTTATCTTACGATAATCTCTATAACTGAAAACATCCTTTGGAGGAGAAACTATGCGAAGGTCGATAGGGACATCAATAATGTTGTATTTGCTGCATAGTCACGTACAGTATCGTTATCGTCGACAAGCATTACGTCAATCCATGTGTGAGACGTGTCGGTATGATGCGTGGAGCCATGCTGGATGATCTTAAAGGAGAGTTCATTCACTAGATTTCAAATAAACTCTGCATCTCCACCCGTCGACAATAAATCCGCATTCAGATTCCCCATAATTATTTTGTGGCTATAGTTACCGCACAAATCCCACAATGATGAAAGAAAATCAGGTCACTATGAAACGCTATTTTTGGGGGCCGATAGATTATCCCAACTAATACCGGTGGTGAGTTGCCCCTCTGTATCTCGCACATAAGGTATTCTGGAATAAGTGGTTTTGTAGGTCCAGTACTGTTGGAAGATGATAAAACCCTGACTTTAAAATCGTTGCTGATGAACAGGGCAACACCACCACCGTGAATGTTACGGTCAATACGTATTAAACTATATCCCTCAATCTGAACCAGACTGTCATCGACGACTGGGCCATGCCACGACTCCGCTACCCCGGAAAGATGGTAGGACGGACCAGCAGCAAGAAATTGACGTACTTGCCCTGTGTGAGCTCTGAGAGAATTCACATTGAGGAAGTCCGCTCTCAGTGCTCTCTCCATCGCCATGCCAGCAGCACCCCGCTGCAGTCATACAGGCGATACAGCAGCGCTTCCGGTGTTAGGTTAGCCGCCCCTCTCTTCAACATTCATTTGATTAGAAGGTCGGCCAATCTCTCCACGATAAGCATCAGTTATAACCTTGAGACTCAAAAGAGAGAGAGAGAGAGAGAGAGAGAGAATTACAGGAGCAGAACAAGAACCAGCAACATCTACAGGAATCACCGTGTATTGGTCACCACCCTGGGTGACTCGCGATTTTTCTAGCTCAGCGGAACCTCTTCAGGGATAGAGTATTCAAGGAGCCGGGAGTAGCGCTGCTCGCCAGGCGCTCACTATATAAAACTTTGGCCAGTTGCGGAAATTGCGACGGGTGCAGGACTCCGGTGAGGTTCCCGGATTCTAAAGAGGAAACAGGGGCCGGATCCGGATCGTCACATCACAGTCTCTACAGCAAATAAACAGTCCAATCTAATGTATATTAACAACATTTATTGTTTAGACAATTAATTGTACAATAAACTTTAAACAATAATGTAGTAAAATTTCTACTGAAAATGAGTCAATAAAACCAATAATTAGGATAGTTGATTCCTTCACTTGTACTACAATATGCAAGTTTAGATATTTGCAAGTTGCATTTGTATAAATTATTCCGAACATTTGACAGAATTTTTCCTGCAAAAAAGCGTTATAAGCGAAAAATAATTAGACCATTAGAAAGAGCAAGGAAACGGCGCACGACCGCTGGTTGTTTGCCTTTTGCTGGATGTACCCATATTCGTAATTGTATATTCAATTATATTAAAAAAGTTTCTACGTTTATAAAACAGATTTTGATTATAAGTGACAGTGAATATTGTACCGGACTCTAATGTAAAAATTGCTGGTTATGCAAAGATGCATATTCGGCGTCGTATTAGACTAGTGAAAAAGTGTTTAGAAAATTGAAAATTTAGCTGTTTTTATACACAAAATGATGAATTTAAAAAAGTGCTACAAGTTTACTACATGGAATTAATTGATAAGAGAATTAAAAGAAACTGGTTTTTATGAAAACGATGTGTTGATAATTACATTCATGACTGCAAAGAACGTGAATAAAAATAAGGTAAGATTATTGGTAAAAATGGACTAACCAAAATAAAGGTATAATCCTTTTCAGAACTTGAATAAAAGAGCAAATTCTAATTGTATAATCGTACTACATTTTCCAAGGCACCCGAATTTTTAAAAAATCGTTCAATTTAAAGCTGTGCGTGGTTGTGTACAAAGTTGTAACGATACAGGGAACTTCTCCGCGTCATTTGCCTCAAAAGATTCAACCCACGTCGAGGGCATATCATGCCATTTCTCTCACTCTATTCCCTAACGCTGTAGATGCGAAAGCGGACTCCCTTCCTAGCATGCAGTGCTGAGACAGAGACGCCCCCAGCTAACGTGCTCTATCGATAATAGTCAGTCCACTCATTGCTAAGTCCAGGAGATGGCGCAGGAATCAGTACAATTTTTTATGATTGTACAGTAAACCGAATTTTTTATGCTTCTCTGTGAACTGAAATTTTTAGAACACTGATACTTTTTGATGCCCTGGACAATGCCTTACATGATAATGTAATTTTTTAAGCGATAGATTTGAGGGAATTTGTTATATCTCACCCTGCTAGGTTACTTATTTTGATTACTAAATATAAAAAGATTAAATCTTAAAATTATTCTATTATATTATCAATTTAATTACAGAAAATCTTACCTTGACCAATCAATCACTTCATCAAATGGCATCACCAGAGAATCGAAGATTATAACAGGAATACACCCAGTTGCTAATGCTTCTAAAAGAATTGATAGACCAAATTTCTCACCGCGGAGAATCAAGCAGTACAAAGAACTCTGAAAAAAATACGATGATATTATTGCAAAGGTTATTAAATAACACTATTGATTGTATAAAGTAATGATAGTATTAGGTCATTGACTTAAAACCTATCATTGACTACTGCTATAATGATTTTATAGAATTTGTTTATGAACAGATATTTTGATATTAACATATAATAATTGGATGATACATCAACGTTTATACAGAAACATTTTAATAGAGTAGGCTGAAAAAAAATATAAAAGCAAATAAAATACTGATATTTTACTGAAAATAGACTTTCATTGAACAAAACGAAGTCAGAATAGGAATAAAAATCCATTCTACAGATTTACGTTATTAAAATAGAATCAGCCTTTATGCACTTTTCCTTTGAAGATTCAACTGCATAAATAACGTCTTTTTTATTGCAATATATTCAATTAAAATACTAAGACGTATAAATAATGACGAACGATAGGAAATCGACGTTATTTTGGAGCAGTCGATCACCTTCACACGTTTGTTGGAATAATCGAACTGTTTCTGCTGCGAGATACCCGCGTATCTCCACAGAGAAGAATTTACGTAGAGGGCTAGGCAAGTAAAACGCTGAACTCACTGTCACTTTCAAGTTGTTTATAAGTGAAGGGAATAAGCTAAATATTCCTAATAAATGTGCACAAAATTAACTCTGATTAGAGTTTCTTTGATGGTTTTTTGGGTGAGTGTAAACTGATCGTGTGGATCCGCGACGCGACAGGCTCGTCTTTGTTCTCATGTAGAGGCCGGAACAGACAGTGTAGACACTTACAATTTCGCTCGCCGCAGATTTAGGTGATTATTCCGCCATCTTGTGTTCACTATCTCCATTTTTAGTAAAACAGAAGCACTAACGTATTTACAATTATTTATTGCAAATTAAAATTGAGTACGTTGAAGAATCGGCGCTATAGTTTGTTTCTTTTATGAGGTTCACAATATTATTGGTCATATTGGATCCGCCATTTTTAATTTTGATAGAACAGCAACATAATATATGTATTGGATAACATCTGTTATCAAACAGGATCAGGATCTTTCCTGGGAAAAAGACGTAAAAATAGAATTTTCTTACGATTATGGACTATTGGCTGCCATATTGGATCCGCCATGTTGATTTTCAATGAAACAGAATCACAACTGATGATTTTTAAAGAAAATGTACTATAAAAAACCTATTTACAAACATTTGTTACAAATTAATACGATATTTCTTGAAAAATTACATAAAATTGCTTTATATATGAAACACTATATTTAGTTTTATTGCAAATATCAAAGAATATTTATTCTACCTCAAAAATAAGATTTCTTTTAAAAAAACTTAAAAACTAGATCAGTTTTTTTTTAAAATAAGCCTTAGCAGGCCCAGTTTTCATCCTAGATCAAATCTGCTAGAGCTATTCAAAAGATGAGATTCTGAGGAATCGAAAACTCTATGTAACATATTTTTTCTGTAATTTTTTCATAAAATTTATGTGGTCAAATATCAATTTGAATTTTATGACATTTGGTAAGAATAGGGGGGTAGATGCCCACGTAGTTTGAAGTTAGATGTTTGAAAAATGCATTACTGAATCCATCAGCGCCAGCTGACTTATTGTTTTTATTTAGGTTCGGATTATTTCGATGATATCTGGATATAACTAAAACATTTCTATACGCAGACTGTAAACAAAAGATATATGTGATAATCAGTCATTGTCTTACCGTTATTTAACTAGATAGCAGAGTGCCATGCGTCTCGAGGTAATTAGAGAAAGGAACAGGAAGGCGAAAGTGAATGTCGCGCAGAGTAGCAGCGTAGTTAGAAGACACATTTCTGAAAAGCAAAGGATGGGGAAAGTAGTTGTAGTTGTGAAGAATCAATATTTTAAGAAATTTTTTTAATAAAATTATCAATTTAATAAAAGAATTAAAGCAAATTTTTACGTAGAAAATAATCGATTCCAGAAACTGTATGCAATTAATATATCTGCTGATGCAATTTTAAAACTACGCAAACCTTAGCCTTGACATCTAATAACCCGATGCTGAAGAATTAATAATATTCACGTCAATAAAAGATACTCTAAACGTTATATTTTAAATATAACTAATAGCTCATGAACAAATTTAATAAACCCTAAGCTTGTCCGTCCAATAATCCGATGCCCTCGAGAAAATACTTATCACGTAAAAAAATATTTATTGACCGTGAACATTTAAATACAACCAGATAACAAAAGTAAATCAAACTCTAAGATTCTTTACCAAATAACCCGATACCCTTGAGTTTACGTCAACTACTTTTTAGATTCAACTACTAGGAAATAAATAAAGTTATATAACCTTAAGCTTTCACACCCACTAATACGATCCTTTTGAGGTAATAATTTAAACGTCAAAAGATATTCTTTAAGGGGAAGTCGTACTTAAAAAATGCGACCTACCATACCGGTATTCTAATTATTCAATTTATGTTTGAAGTGATTATCATAAACACTTCATAATTTGGGAAATGATAGGAAATGAAATATATTTTGTGCTTCTGGTCTTCGTGTATCGAAATTCTACAATAAAATAAAAAAACATTTTCACGGCTACTAGTGGAATTGTAAGGTTAGGTGACATTTTGCTTATTGCGTAACAATTTATTTGCATATCTCTAAGAAACACACCACTAGCACAACCGTATTACTAAATAGGATATTCTGAAACATTAAAAAGTACCATTGAACCCTCAACAACATTTTTATTTGAGAAATAGGAATCGCAATCGGATTGTGCACAGGAGATAGTAGGTCATGGTGCGCGTGCGCAGAAAGCTAAGAGAAGAGCTACAGAGGCTAGAAGGAGGGTTAAACCGAACGCCTCATGCGCATTAGCTCATTCGAAAAGGATATAAAATTCTTTAGTCTTACAGGTAGGACAGTTAATATATGATTTAAATTATTTACACTATTACAAATTCGGGTAGTGCGTTTTTTAATAAAGTATTTTCGAAAACATAGGTAAGAGCATCCTTGATATGAAAATACAGACAAATCGTAGATAATTGTGTGAAATAAATTGTTTTAAATAGTCCTAATTAATTATTCTGTCCCACAGGTTAAAACATTTCTTTCAGTGTACAAAACATCTCAGCATTACTGTCGACGAGCAGACAAATTTTAAGGTCATTTAATTTGACTGTGTCGCATTTTTCTTTCGCTCACGTTTCGGAATTCGTGCAATGCTTTTTCAATAAATGTATTTTCCAAAATATTCGGTAAGCTGTTAATCGATCCATTTAAATTATTGTGAAAAATCATATTTTCCAAAACTTTTATTGATCATGTTCGTTGATTCTTTTATCCTCAAAGATTAACGAAGCATTATTGCTTACCTAAAATAGTATCGTATTTAATATGACAAATGTTTTGGAGACGCCATACGTAATTTTGTGTCTTAAATTATGTTTCATATTATTTGAGTTCGAGTGATTTGAGTAATAAAAAATAATTGCTTTTTAGTATTTTAGTTAGATTAAAATCTCATTTTTTAAAACTCTTTTAAGTTTCAAACAAGCTTCAGCATTTCAGTTATTATGCATCGTTTATTTATCAGTATTTTTGTACATTTTTTCCTAAGTATTATTTATTCTCTTGATTAGTGTATTAGTTTTAATATTAACTGTGTATTTCTACACTTTTGGTAGATTCTCTAAATTTTCTGGATCCTTAAACGTTAGCGATATCACATTTTTTTATTATGAAAATTTATGGTTATTCATTAATGGTAGATCTTTAGTTCATTTTTTAATTCGATAAATTTGTTATCAAATAAATATTAAAATAAGTAAACACATCGCGGTGTGTGTTAGCGCTTCAATTGTCTCTGTCGCTTCGCGCTCGGTGCAAGGGTACGCGCGACCGCGAGCGACGAGACGGCCGAGCGCACCTCCCCACCTGTTCGCGCTTCTCCTTTCTATGTTTCTCCGCCGCTTCTGCAACCCGCTGTAGCTGCCCGCTGATTGGCTCATCTTACAAACTTTTAACAATTAATATCTCGGAAACTACTTGTCAGATCGAAAAACGAGAAAGTTACGCCATTCTTAGAATTTCACGATCTATCGAATGGTATATACCAAATGCGATGGTATTGAATCATCCTGTATATATATATATAGATGTATCTAATACGTTTCTCTCTATAGGTAACACTTCTAATAATAGATAATTTCATGTATCGATCTGTATCGATCCTTATCGGTAGTTAAGGTAGAATACGGCCGCGATCCCTGCATTACCGAACATAAAGGAGAATTTGAATCGCTAGCTAAAAAGAAATATTCCTTCTTTTTATTAAATTAATTAATACCACTTGAACTGACAGTTCGGGCAGCCGAAAAACAAATATAAATTTCAAATACCATTTAAGAACACAATCTGCATTATAAAAATATACTTCAGGTAAGGCAATTATGATATTTATATAAGTACGGGAAACTCAACTTAATTGCCCATCTACAGACCAATCGTTATATAACGCATCTCCAACTTAGTCGCCGAATACCTGCACTTAATTGTCTCAACATATATTGCAATGTTAAATGCATTTTCATTCAATTCTAAATGTCACTAAATGGTATCTATAGTATAGCCAAACGATCCTGTGGAAAATCCAAGTGACGCCCCAACACCACTTGAGATCGCACATCTGGGAGCCATAAAAAACAGAGATAACGAAGTACAAACAACCGAATGTTGGGAAGACGCAGTTTTAAGATCCTTTTTCTTTTACATGGGAAAATATTATTTTCTAAATTTTCTACTTTTCTCTAATAATTATTATCAAATATCAGAAACAATTATATATTTCAACTACACTTTTTAAACGGAATTTTTAGACATACAACACTATAACATTTTTTCCAATTATTAAACTTTCAAGTAAAATAATATTTTCCTGTAATCTTATCTTATATTATATTAAAGTGAATCAAATTTTTGTGTTCTCCGGTTCTCCGGTTCTCCGGTCTCCGGATCACCGATTAAGATGTAACTAATTTTTTACTAATGAGAACTACGTAACAATAACAATAACAAATTAGTGTTTACATTTTTTATTGTTTCATTTTTATGGCTACCCATTTTTTTATGGTATTTTCATTTTTATGGCGTTTTCATCTTATATTATTTCATTGATTATGGTTACCCATTTTTTGTTGTGTTTTTATTCTTTTATGTTGCTTTCATTTTTTATGGTGTTTTCATTTTTTATAGTGTTTTCATTTTTTAAGGTGTTTTTATTTTAAATGGTGGTTTCATTTTTATGGTGTTTTCATTTTTTCTGGCGTTTTCATTTTTTATGGTGTTATCGTTTTTTCTGGTGTTATCGTTTTTTCTGGTATTTTCGTTTTTCTGGTGTTTTTCTTTTTATGGTATTTTCGTTTTTTATGGTGTTTTAATTTTTTATGGTGCTTTCATTTTTTATAATGTTTTCGTTTTTATGGTGTTTTCATTTTTTATGGTATTTTATTGCTTATGCTGTCTTCATTTTTTATGGTATCTTGATTTTTTATATTGTCTTCATTTTTATGGTGCTTTCATTTTTATGGTCTTTTCATTTTTTATGCGGTTTTCATGGTTTAAACACCTTTATTTGATTTTTCTCTATATGATGCGTTTCGTCTCCGAACTGTTATTTGAACTCTTCAGTAAGACTTTTACAAATTATATTTAAAACAGAACCGGTCTTGGACGCTTTTTTTATTACAATTTTCTAAGTATAAACATGCTACTGCCGTTTTGTATTTTTTTTTATTTTCGGAGCATGCTTTAACATGCTGCTGCCATTTCAAAATGCAAGACATGAAAATCCAATTAGTATTCCTTTAATAAGTAAACACACTGACCCCATGACATATCCACTTATTTATCCAAACGGAGGATACGGATGGATGCGTAATATGAAATGTAAAAAAGAAAAGAACAATATTTCAAATTTACAACAAACAATAATTTGGGAAAAATTTCTCAACAGGCAATTATTGATGCATTTGTAAAAGTTGAAAGCTCAAGAATATATTTTATAAAAAAAAATCAAAATGTTTTAATCTACCTATATTATTCGCTGATACCGTAAACAGAATGAGATTTTGTCCTACCCAAAGTCGTAAGACATTATTTCAAAAATATACATAGGCGTACATACTCTGAAATCTCGTATATGTTTCAGTATATCAATTTTGTTTCAAATATTATATATTTTTAAAAGACCTTAAACTTTTAAAAATTTATAACCTCCTTACGAAGTGTATAATTTAAATTTTACAATATTTTAAAGGTATCAACTTATATTTAATATAAAATTCATATTTTACAGATTGTAATTATAAAAATTACTTATTTAGAATGTATTATATTGAACTTGACCATCTTCGAAATGCAGCCGAGCGAGCGTTAGAGAGCGAGGTTTTTTTATGCTTGTGTAATATTATACTATAAATAACATATAAAATAAGATCTATTTTTGTCATGGAAATATGCGCCAGAGTTAAATAGTTATACAACGCTGTTCTCAAAATTAATAATAGCCAGGGTTAATGAAATAATTACATTATTTTATATAATCACATGTAAACAATTTATAATTATTAGTTTATCGAATCAAATTCTAGGAAATATTTCCACATTCTATATTACTTGTAAAATTTGAGAACATCTATATTTTTTTTTATGGCAAACAAAATATATAATATCAATAATTTAATTAATCCTTGTTAAATATTAATGATTATATTAATGTATTACTGTAATAATAAGTACAACAATCGTAGTTATAATTTCATGCAAGACTTGTTAAGATTTGATAAAAACAATTTAATAGATTAAACATTTTAGCTGTAACTATCGTTTATTTTCAATGAATTATTAATTATTAAGACGACTAATAACCCTTATCGATTTATAAATAAGGAAAAACACGACAACTGAAGAATAAATTGTAAACACCAAAAGAAAATCATTGTAAAGGCAAAGAAAGCATGAGAGTGGGGAAACCTGTATTTGAACACACTAGAGTGACAAGGATGGAAGAAAGCTTCTCTCTCGCACAGTCTCATGCTCTCTCTGTCTAGTGCATCAATTACATGCAGGGTGTTTTGGGTATATATGGACCCTGCACCATCATATATCGAATCCATTGCCACCTAGACCTTGGTCAAAGCAGGACATTGGTATTCGCCCCCTTTTGAAAAATAATAACGCTACATTTTAAAAGTAAGTAAAGTAAATTCTTTGAATTTTAACAACCACCCACAAACCTTACACTCCTGAGGGATACGGTAGCTATCTTGGAATAGTCAGTGTACTCGTTTGACGAGCCTCTGTGAGCAGATCAATTTAAAATTGTTTAACAATTAATGCAATTTACAATAACAATATCATTTTGCTAGTTTCAATTTTTATAAATTAAAACTTTTTAATCCATACACTCAACGGAGGGGCGCTGAAGCTATCATTGAGATAGTCAGAC
Source organism: Megastigmus dorsalis (assembly GCA_900490025.1). NCBI lineage: Eukaryota > Metazoa > Arthropoda > Insecta > Hymenoptera > Megastigmidae > Megastigmus > Megastigmus dorsalis. Next base: position 13,128 of record UELU01144603.1, read on the forward strand.
CACTTATTCATAAGCCTCTACGAGTTGGACAAATTAAAAATTATACAATTTACATAGAATAAATACTTACACTCAACGAGGGGCACTGAAGCTATCATAGCGATAGTCAGAGCGCTCAATCCTTGAGCCTCTGCGAGCAGGATTTAAAAATTAATATTGGAACGGTCAATAATAAATAAATATTACTATAATTTCACCACACATCTATATCTCGCCGAGGGGCGCTGAAGCTATCATTGAGATAGTCAGAGTACTCGTTTGACGAATGGTGAAATTAATTTATTTGTACTAACAACAGATGGGCTACCTAAGATTACCTGAGCTTGGAAAACCTGGACTATTACGAATTGTTATACAATTCATAAACTAGGTGTGTGGCAGGATGTCACATACCATCCCGTTTATTGGAGGCCCACGGAGAGGGATAAGAGCATAAAATTATTTCGTTAAAGTCGCGTTAAAAAAAAATATTTTCAAGCGCCTAAATTAAAAACGGTTACCCGTATTTTTTTTATTTTTTAGTGGAAAACGAGGAAAATAGAGGATATTTTACAAAGCGCTTCTTCAAAAAACGCAACATAAAAAACTAAAAGTCAAACCCTAGCAAGAAAAAGCCTTTAAGGCTGAAGCGCGAAAAGATCGTAGACCGCGCATTATAAGCGATAGACGATTTTTTGGGTGGGTTATAATACAACCGCCGGAAGCTGCCAATGAAGACGTCCAAATTATACAGGAATTCAAGAAACCGAATAATAGTCAAGGAGACTCAAATCACGTGACGAAGCATTATTTTAAAAAGGAAGCCGCTCAAAATAATCAAAGTAATAGAAAGCGGTTAGGAATTTAATGCGAGCTCGAGAAGGAAAATTCGAGGAATTTGAACAAACCGGTTATCACCTCAAATAGGCGTTTTTTGGAAGGGTAATAGTGTTACCACCCCAGGAGCCTACAAAGATCCCGGACATAGAGATCATCGCGACAGCCGAGCCGGAAATAAAAATTATAAAACAAGTTATGCGACCAGATACAAACTCTGCAGATAATAAGGAGAGTGAAAAAAATGAAAAGGAAAAGAAAAACAAATTAGAAGTAACTTCGTGGATAGGCCGAAGAACCTATCCATGCAGATTACACGGTACAGTATATATATTGTAAGAATTGCGCCGTAGAACCCAAAGAAGAATTTTGTAAGAATTGCTTTTTTACCAATTATGACCTAAATCCGCATATAACCGAGAACCCGGACATATTATTACAAAGCGATTTAATCATATCCGACGACTCGGATTGAATAATAAATTAATAAAATATTAAAAATACCCTTTTCATTTTAATAATAATAAAAACCCTTAAAAATTATAAAAACTTCGCCATTTTATTTGTAAACAGCTTCCCCGATCTTGTATTATATAACCTTATAAAACGCGATATCCAAAAGAAGTGAGAATTGAAACATTTAAAGGAAAAAGAAAAATTTGCCTCTTTCTATCTTTTGTTTCGAAATACTATTATAGATAATTTAATATTTTAAACTAATAAATTTTTTATATTAAGTTAAATACCTTAAGCACGCCGTAATCGGCTATATTTTTTGTATGGCGTTGATATCTTGCGAGAAGTGTAATAATAATGTTATTCTCCTGAAAATATAAAAGAAGGGGGAAACACATTTCCTTTTTTAATAAGCTTATACTTTGTTTAAAATTAAACCTTTTCTTTTCTTTCTCAATGTTACCCTAATAACCTTGGAATAAAATAAAATTTTCTTACAAGTACAGTGAACATTTTGATCAGACAGAAGAAATTAACTAAATAGAACACGTCAGCCAGTCTCAGAATAGTACATTTAACAGAAACGATGAAAATTTAATTATTAAATAACTGAATTATTTGAATGAATAAACTGAAAATAGTAGTAAATTAATTAAATAAATAAAATTCTTAAAATTTCAACAGCAAAAATAACTACCTTTTAGTTTCAACTTAATTATTACTCAAGGATATTTTTATAAAAAAATATGAAAATCCAATGCCTAGGATAATCAGGAACGTAGTCTCAAAAGACCCAGATAAAAAGGAAGAACTCGAATCTTTTATCTTCGACCCGTTCAATCCTAGAAATTCCCAAATCGGAGTTTAAAAGGCAGTACTTCTATTGAGGAAACCGGAGTTACTAGCGACACCGAAGGTGAAGAAGTTGCCACTAGACTAATAAATATAGAAGAGCAAACAAGTGAGTCAGAAGACGATCTTGAAACTGACCTGTTAGATTTGAATAACACTATCGTAGATAGTACTGTCGTTAATACGCCAGAACCCGTAGTTCAACGACCACCAATTTTTTCAGTGATCTCGCCTGAAATACCGCCAGTAATCATGGCCGCTCAAACAATCTCATTGAAGGATGCACTTAAGGTGGCACCCGAATTTAGCGGTAATAATATTCCATTAGGCGTATTCTTCGAAGGATGCGAGGAAGCAAAAAAAATGGTGGCCAAAGAAGACGAGGCCAACATAACAAAACTAATTAGATCAAAACTATTTGGGGAGGCCCGAACAGCCGTACAGGGACAAAACTTTAAGACAGTAGAAGAATTAAAGGATTTTTTTAAAATGATTTATGCTCCGGCGAAATTATATCATCAACTACAAGGAGAATTAGGAAACGATTTTCAAAAAGATGACGAATCAGTCATCACTTTCGCTAGCTGCATCAAGTATACCGGGAAGAAAATATTAGAAGCATACAAACTGGTTAAGGAATCAGCGGACCCTCAATTTACAGCATCCATCAAAGCAGCGATATTAGAATGTTTTAAAAATTGCTTGAAACCTGAAATCCAACTAAACATGGAAAGCGCAACAGAAATGCTATCAGAAGCCAGACGAGCTCTAAGAAACCCGAGTAAAAAACTCTCGGATAATTCAAAGGAATTTAAGAAAAACATTTATGCCTGTCAAATATGTAAGACAGAAGGACATGATGCAGTAAACTGCAGAATTCAGAACCCGACGCTGAAATGCCAAATCTGTGAAATGCCAAAATGCGGAAGCAAGAACAGCGAATCAAATAATAATATAAAATGCCAACTATGCGATGGAATAGGGCATACTGTGAAAATATATAAGCAAAAGGGAGAGTTTTCTATCTGCCAAATTTGCAATAAGCCAGGACACAAGGCTAATACATGTTATTTTTTTAACACTCAGGCTAAAATTGAAGCAAGAGCAGGTTTGTCATGTCAAATCTGCAATAGAATTGGCCACACCGCCGCTAACTGCAGGAGCAACACTAGTGCCCCAAGAATAAATAAATACCGCAAATTTTGCAAGATAAATGGCCATAACGAAACAGAATGCAGGAAACGCCAGTATACCGAAAGGTCGGGAAACGATAAGTCTCTTCAATCGAAAAGCGCGGGGTTGGAGACGAAAAATCAAACGCGCTTAACCAACACAATCCAGACAGACGACCTGATATGAGGCGTTTCACGTCAACTCTCCAAGCGCGGCGCGGGAGCGCTTAATCGTGCTGTTTTCAGCTCATGTTTAAAGGGCTAAAATGCACTTAGAAATTATCATAATAAAGTGATTTCGATGTATTTTTTCCTCAGCTTTCCGATGGTCTTATCAGATTTGTAAAATTTGGTTAATTTGACCTTGAAAAAATATGAAATGTGCTATATCTCAAAAAATGCATTTTTAATATTTTTTTTGACCTGCTAGATCGAAAGAGGAGGAAATTTTACGTCGATATAGCTATTTTCTGGAAAGGGGTTTTTTGATTTTATCGAGATATCATTCAACAAACACAAGGCGCTCGACCAGGCGCGGCGCGCCGCACGTACAACTACGGTGGCGGCGTGCGAATGCGTGGTCATTTATTTATTCATTAGCTTTCGTACGCATTAAATAAATTATATTTTCTTTTATTTATGCAAATGTATTTTTGTTTATTAATTTGTTTAGTTAATAATTATTTTTTTTCTCATTATATGAATATTACAAAAAAATAGAAATGTTTCAGGACTGTTTTATAAAATAATCAACATGTTCAGGAAAAATTTAATTATGAAACCACCGATAGGTGGCTTGTACTGAAATTCCGATGCTCGAAAGTGATTATGCAAGATTTGTTTCTATGTATACGATTGATATCAACGTTGAAGTATGATCTGTCTTTTTCAAGACAAACTTACTGCAATTGATCTTTCATTTATCTGTCTTTTTTAAGACAAATATGGGTTTTTTAACATGTGTCAATCCTTTAGGAAAGGATAAACACGGTAAAGAATTAACTGAATTCCCAAAATCATTACAAGAATCATTTCCATCAATACCAGATGGAGCACAAGTTTGTGTTTCATGCAAAATTTTACTGTATAAGAAACGTAAATCGAATGAATCTTCTCCAACACTAAAAAAAATTAAATTGAATTGTGATGATGAAAATCATATAGCTGCCATGGCAGTAGTTGAAAATTTAAAAAATAAGCTTTCTCAAACAAAATTAAAAGAAGAAAGAATTTTGTTACTTTCGCTCGCTCCTACATTTTGGTCACGTACAAATTTAATGGAAAAATTAGGTTGTACAGAATGGGAAGCAAGACAAATTCTAAAGACAGATACAGATAAAAGTATTTTAACTGTACCATTGAAAAATAAAGGAAAAGAGC
>UELU01144609.1:0-19409 GCA_900490025.1 Megastigmus dorsalis
TCTCTCTCTCTCTCTCCCTCTCCCCTTTCACTCGTTGTAGAGCAGCAGCAGCGACAACGAGGAGGCAGCCCCACGAGTAGAGTACTGTACACTACACGCACGCACACACACACACACACACACACACACACACACGTACGAGCGCGCAAGCGACCAGTTCCCCCCGACTCATCCGGAGCGCACTTGATCGAATCTCTCTCTCTCTCGCTCTCGCTCTGTTCCATTGGCTCGCCGACTCAGTCGAGCGCGAACGCGGCCGCTCTCGACGCGCACACACGAGTTATATTTATATTATGATATTAATAGAGGATAATACGACGTGGACTGGCTGCCGCCGCTGCCGCTTGGCTGTGTGGCGCCGCGACCGCAGCAGGTTGTTTGCACAGGGGCGGTTTCTCCCTGCGCGCCCCATCCATCAGCGACGACGATTCCAGGAAGTGGACCCGAGGGGATCCCTATACACACTCTCTCTCTCTCTCAGAGCCTCTCTGCAGTTAGTGTAAAAAAACGCGCTTGTATTTTTTTTCTTCTTTTCTCCTCTCTCTCTCTCGCTCTCTTTTCGAGAAGCGTGTGCGTACAGTGGCTTATCGGTGCGCGTGTTCATGCTCCGACGACATTTCGAGTGTCTGCGATGCCTAGACACGCACGTAATTACGTGCACAGGGCTTTGGGTCTCTGCGTGTGTACGCGCGCGTGTTTGTGTGTGTGTGCGCCCAGTCGACGACGTGTTTGACGAGAAAATTGCGACCAGTTCATTAGTACATGCACTCGGGTGTCCGTGTACTTTTGTGGAAGAAGAGAGGAGAGAAAGAGAGAAAAAAAGCGAGAAAAAGCCAGAGATTTTCGATTCGGTGTATGTAAGAAGACGGTGCTCTCGAGCGAGCGCATATATTCACGGGATACTGCGGCGGTGGCCCTGCACAATTATCGAGTGTGCAGAGTGTGCTTGGAAGGGGCGAATTGAATGAAACCACATGGACCTGAGCCAGTGAGAGAGAGAGAGAAAAAACACACACACTCGTCGTCAAACCACTAATATACGAGGCTCGAAAGAGAGAGTGGGAGTGGGATAGAGAGAGAGAGAGAGAGAAAGAGTCCCACGCTCGAGTGGCCTGTCTGCACAACAGGACGCGCGCGCGCGGCAGCAGCTCGTCCTATTCTTTCCTAACTAGATCTACCGCAGTCTCTCTCGCAAACGAGTGTGCGTGCGTGTGTGTCTGTGTGTGTGTGTGTGTGTCTGTGTGTTGAGACGATGCGGACAATCGCGCGCTCCACAACGCCGCAAATTACAGTCCGCCGTGCGATTTTCGACCATTCCGCAAAACGGACGCTCCTACCGGGAATCGGTCTCTCTCTCTCTCTCTCTCTCTCTCAGTCACTGACTCTGGTCTCCTCCCTCTCAACCCGCATCTCGTTTCCGAGCGAGAATCGACGGGAAGGAGCAAGACTGTGTATACGTAATTAGCGGCGACCGGCCGACGCTCCCTATACACACACGCAGTAGGCGTATATATGTATATATATGTGTGCGCGTTGCGTGGCGACCGGTTAACGTGTGTAATGTGTATATCCGTAACGCATCAATATTCATTTACGCGGTTATGACGAGGCGCGCACATAGCTCGCATATATGCAACGCCGCCTGAATGGGCACACGCTTCTTTTTTCTTCTTCTTTCTTTCGTTATATGTACAGAGCAAGCTTTACAAACAGGCGGCTGTGGTTTTTTTTTTGTTTTGGACTCTGTTTGGTATATCTATTCGCTTCGCGCACAGTTTTGAGAAACGCTTTCGTAATGATTTTCCAAATGAGTCGTGCGACTACTACTTCTGTACCTGTGCACACACTAATGTTATACAGAACGTTTCAGTTCGAACCAACCAAGCTGCAAACTTATACAGCCACGATTATACGAAACAATTCGGCTCGGCCTGCTCGAGTCCCCCAATTAGACGCGAGCAAAAAGAATGTGTCGAAAATTGCCTTATTTAAATGGAATATACCTCTTAGGGCCCTAACTGCAGAGCGAGCTGCAGAGGCTCGTTTACGCGCGGTGCAGTCGCACCATACGGGGCGTGAAGAATAAAGCCGAGGAGGAGGAGGAGGAGGAGGTCGGGGGAGAAAAAAAGTAGCAGCGCGTGCACGTACATGCGCGCACACCATTACGTACACGAGGCCTGCACATGCACCGGGCACGAGGATAGGGCATGCGGACGCATGTGCACGCGTTATGTGCGTATAGGTGTATACGCAGTCGCAGGCATCGGCATCGCGGCGCTCGAAGACGAGTTGCCGGCGACGAAGGGAGAGTGTCGCGCTGCCACTTTAAGAATCGAGGGAACCAGCTCTAACAAGGGCCTCGACAGCAGCTCCCCGCGATACTCCTAATTGGGTCGACGGCCGTTGCTCCGAGATAGAGAGACCTGCTCCGATGCTTATGTACACACTTGTGTGTGCGTGCGTCCTCCTCAAAGCGGCCACTCATTTTTACCCGTCCGCCTCGAAATCTCGCTCCAACTACTTGTCCTGTAAGCATAAGCGGCAGCCGCTGACTACATTTAGCACTTCGATCGCTGCAACTGCTCCGACTGTGTTTCCGTGGGCAAGTGGAGGCTCGCGAGCGCGGCAGAGTCACACGCGAATTCGATGATTTGTAATGCTTCCCTACGAAAGGAGTGGCTGCACTTTCTATGCAAAACAATTATGTCACTGTCCTTTTTTATAGATTTGTAGATTTTTTCAAGACTATTATATACTCGTAAGAAAAGTCTCGACTAAATGCAGAAATGTAATTTTTCTAACAAGTGCACAAATATATCTTCGACCACATTATGGAGAAGGAAACCGAGAAGGAGAAAAAAGGTTCGAGCACGACGAGCAGACATGCGTGCAGCTGAAAAAGAAGCAAAGGTGTATATATATGAGTATAAGAAAGCTGCACTCGTTGCAAATGAATGCGACACTTGAAGGGCATTAGCAGTCTCGAAAAGTAGCAGCAGCAGCAGCAGCAGCAGAAACGGCAGAGTCGGCGAGGAGAGGCCACCTTAAAATTTGTAGCACGAGTCGGCCATTAGCTCCTCTCCGCGTCGAACCTTATTCCGAGAAGAATATTCCAGCTCCGTGCGCACACACTAGAACTCTCCTCACTCGCAGACTTTCGAGATCGAGAGAGAAAGAAAGAGAGAGAGCTGCTCGTCGCCGCGCGTCGCACAGTCGCAATACACACACGCGCGCGCGATTTCCCCTGCTGCGAGACGAATGATCGGCCGTGACGAGAGCAGCCGGAAGCGCTAGTCTTACAGTCCACCGCGATCGTGAAAAAAAGGAGCAGAGTTTCGAAAAGGTGAAAATATACGTGGGGCGGCCCCATGTCGGATGAGTCCTCCTTCACGCTGTGAGCGATTCCGTACACATGTACACACGCGCATACCGACGGCTTTATGGATGGACTGGTGCGAGCTTTATTTGCATATAAAATTATTTAAATGAGTCGGCTGCTCGTCGAATTCTTTGGGGGCTCTCTCTCGAGACTCGTTGGGGTCCACACGCCCGGCCAAGACCGCCGCGTCGCTTCGAATTTTACGCCAACAATCCCATTTCCGATATATATGCTGTGTTTCGCTAATTTATTCCTCGCCGCGTGTACACGTCGATTCTCAAAAACGATCGCGGGATGTTCTTGGGGATTAACAATTCTAATAAGATATACGCGTGTATCTAAGCTCCTTTAATCGCTTCTCGCAGCTAACGTAACAATTTTTCTCTCTCCCGCGGCCAAACCTGAATGTTTGATTCATTTAGTCGTGACAAATTTGGATTTGCTTTGGCCAACGGCTTCGGAAATACAACACCAATTAATTCCTTATACAATTTCTGGTTTTGTATAGCTTCGGTTACTATAGCGATGGCTTTACGTTTCCGATTTTGATTCCGTTAACGAGTATAAATTATACCTAGATGCTAATTATTTTAATAGTTTTTTTTATGTATCTTGCATGCCTATCCATAATGACAACTTTTCTGTTAGATTCATATTATTTATATAAATATTTAACTAGCTTGAAAAAAAATAATAGAAAAATAATATTTATATACATTCTAAAATAAGTATCAATCATTTCTTCAAGCTGTAAAAAGTATTGGATACTGAATAGAAATTGCTAAAAATTTAATCGGTTCTAATAGCTAAATCGAAAGACTCTGCTCCAGAATATTACAAACATACTACACATGCAAATCGGTGCAAAGCAAACATCAGCAGCAGTAGCAGCAGCGGCGGCGGCGCACCAGCCACGCGCGCAATAAACAGTAATATTATTAGCCACGAGGCAGCTACGAGCCTCTACCCTTTGGCCGACGTCGGCGTCGTCGCTCCCACACGCACACACAGACTCAGAGAGAAGACGCTCCTCGTTCTAGTCGCGGCCGCTTCTAAAGGGCCGCCGCCGCGAGGCCGGCATCCTCCTGCGCCTCGGCCGCGCTGTCCCGCGCACGCACACACGCCCAAGGCTCCAAAAGCTCGACCGGCCGCTCCGATCCCGCGCGTACAGCGGCGGAGGCGGCTGCAACGCGCGACTCCGCAGCAGCAGCTCTCGCTCTTTGATCTTCTGCTGCTCCCTATATATAAACATCGGATCGCGCCCAGAGAGAGAGAGTGAGAGAGAGAGAGTGATGCTACAGCTGCGAGGGACACGCGCCACTGCGAGGGGCCGCCGGGCCGCCGCCGCGACGACGGAGGAAGGTAAACACGCGACCGGATAGAGCGCGGGATGATGGAAATAAGCGTCGCTTCCTCGACTCTCGTTAAAAAGCTGCGCCTCCTCTCTCCCTCTCTCTCCCTTTCTCTCTCCCTCTCGAGCTGTTGTAAATTGGGCCGCGACTCGCGACGTCGCGTCGTCATCGCGACGCATTATCCCCCGTAACGAAGAGCGCGTGCAGTATTGAACCGTCGATTGTACACGTTCCATAGCTCCCGCTTGATCGGATTACACCGGAATGGTAGAAAGGAGATCGCGACGAGGAGGAGGACGTAAAGCGCTCCCGGAAACAGGCACCGAATCCGCCATAGCTTGATCTTTCTTCCCGGGCGAGGTTAATGACTGCGTTCGCTCGGCACATATTCCGCACACAACTGTATATCATCGACAGTGTAGAGGCGCGCGCGAGGCTGCAGGGTGTAAAAATTGCGGAAACGCGAATTGAATTTGGCGTGGTTCAAAGATTGAAGGCCTTTACGCGTCTACATAGGCGGTATGAAATATCGCTCGTAAAAGTGCAATTCCCATGAGCGGCAGCAGCAGCAGCGGCAACGGTGAGTGGATTGGAAAAAGGGCTGCTCGCGTGACTAATCGCCGCGAGACTGTACGCGCGGCGGGGCTAATCGCGTGGCCGTCCGGCGCCGTACAAAAAAGGCAGAGGCCTCACGCGGGGGCGACTAAACGCGCGTTTCGCAAAGTGAAAGAGGAGCCACCGCTCCGACGAAGTAGGGAGAGGAGCTTGAGAAGCGATAACGAAGAGAGCTGCTGGCTGACCGGCTTTTACGAGACAAGCCCGCGTTTACTCGCGTATACGTATATATATAAACCGTTACAAGGGTGTCGAGACTTTACTGCCTGCCACGGCCTCCGCGGATCCAGATTTTCTTTGGCAGTCCTCGTAAACTTATCGCGGAGAGTGTGTGCGTCGTCCAGCGTAGGCAGCTGCAGGCCCGTTAAACGCTGAAAAGGCGGACTTTGCGCGTCTCCCGCGCTCTGCATTCGCAATCGCGTTCACCGGTACGACACGACGCGAGAGAGCAGACCGAATGACATCTTTAAGGACGATTTACTGTAAACGACCTGTTCATTGCCCGCATGAATAATCAAGCGCTCGTTGCAGCTGCTGCTTGTGCACTTCTACCTTACGGCTCCTGTCTCCCCCTCCCCTTTTTTTTTCACTCCGCCGCGTTTTCGCATGCGACCCGCGAGCTGCACTTTTTCTCCGATCCCTCCCCCACTTTCGCTTAGCTCGTACATATACCTGGGCGCCTTTTCGTACAATACCATTGCGATTTCACGCTGATGACCCATACGGTTATGTGCTTTATGAAGGCGCACTCGTATAGTGTCGGTGTCGCAGAGTTTATTCGCGAGATTCCGTGACATTGAAAAATATTTAGCCCGACTAACGGTGAAATATCCGACGCTAAACACGTAGAGCAGTACGACCGCGCAAAATATTTATCCGCCTCGTAAAGCATACAGCGCACCACGACGGGCGACAAACATTATTCCAAACGGTGCAGCCTATGTCCCGGTCACTCGCGTGTAATTGTTATATATAAACAGGGAGAGTCGCGTGCGCGCAGGTGTAACGATGTAAAGAGAGACGGGACAGGGGGGAAAGCGGGCCAACTCGCTGATGACCGTTAAAAGCGTGTATTTATTCGATCCGCGACTGACAATGGCGGTAATGAGCGCGGCCCGAGGGAGAGAGAGAGAGATAGAGAGAGAGACACGTGCGCCTCGCAGCACCGCGCGCACGATATATGCGAAGGTGTATAACGGAGCGTGGGCTTGACTCTCGCTGCACGCCAAGCCAGTCTCCGATTCACGTGTGTGTGTGTTGCGTGTGTCTGTCTGTGTAATGCGGCGCGCGGCGCTGAGCCATTCACAAGGGTTGTGTAGCCGCAAATTACTGTCTTTGTGATCGAGCGCGCGGAAGCTTCCGTTTTTGCGAGCTATAACCACCGGCTCGCGAGCGCTCGAGAGCCGAGAAAAATTTAATTTCGACGTCTGCTAATGTGGGGAAGCGCTCGAGTATAGCTTGCACAGCTTTAATCGCATAGAATTGTCAAAGTTTCTTTTCAATTGACAAAATAATTAGTATTCGTTGGCTGTTGACCAGGTTCATTGTATAGTTATAACCGATTGTTTTTTTTTTTGTGTAATCATGTGCGTAATTTAAAAGTTACTTGTTTGCGCTGCAAAAAAAAAACAAAGTACTGCGAAGCTACGGCAAGTGTAATGATTTCATTGTAAAGGTCGACACGCTTGGATTCGTATAGTCGTCGCGTCGCTGCGCTGCGGTTTGGCCGACTGCATCCAAACGACAACAAATGAAGCAGGATAAGTGGCCGTAACGAAGTCGAGGCGAGCGCTGCTCGCACGAGAGAGCCTAATTACAAAGGAAGCGAGAGCCGAGGGAAGGAGCACACGCAGAAGTTTAGGTAAAGAGGAGCGCGAGACTCGAGTACGGCTGCACTTGCCTGCAAAGAGGGAGAGAGAGAGAGAGAGAGACTGAGACCGAGGTGCATGACTTTTGACAGCCGCTGACTGTATACATGCACATGTATGGGTAGGGGCCGGGGCGATTATAGCGCAATTATGGCCGACATTGTTATGTTAATGCTCGCGTAGAGAGAGACTGGCTAATAAATGCCCCGAGGTGAGGCGTGAGAAGGGGAGGGGCGGGCGGGGGGGGAACTCTCCACGGGGGAGCGATATTATAATATTTCAAGCGTCGGCCTCTTTTCCCATTGCTCACTCGCGCCACCCTTATGCGGATTAGAGGCCCCCCCGCACAATTGATAAATCGACCGCTGAGCGGCGGCGGCGGCCCATGAGATTACACTGCGGATCATATTAGTATTATGGACTCTTATTTCCTCGTCTCTCGTGCGGTCCTCGAGGGGTGGGGGGCGAGACGTGCGGTATACCGTCCCGGCCGATCCATCCTTTCTTTTTTTTTTCCCTCGCAAAGCGAACGAAGCCGAGCGATTAAGCTCTCGAGGACCAGATGCCGAGTACTGCTACTGCTGCTGGGCTTACGCCGACACTTTTCCACCTGCTGTTGAGATTAGCCGCTGTACTGGTTCTGTGTATTATATGTAAATCGCCGTGGAATAAGCACCGCATGCGCGACGCTGTTCTTTACGCGAATAATCGGTAATCGCCTCATGCTTTGAGTCGATTATATATGGGGATAATGGAAGAGCGGATATTTTTAAAGCAAGTCTCATTTTTAGTTTCGCGCTCGATCGTGAATACACTATGATCCTGTATAGACCAAATGCACCAACGAAGAATCGAGTTTAAAAACTTTTGGATTACTCGAACGCGCTTGCTTTTCATTTACAATTGCGACGCGTAAAACCGACTTCCCCAAACACAGAAAAAAAGGAGTATCAGTTTGAATTTGCGAAAAGAAAATGTTTCGTAAAGCTTCGGCGGAATGGAAGAGAGAGAGAGAGAGAGAGATTACGTTGCGGCAAACATAGTCGCGCGAGTCTCGTCGCTTCGGAGAACGGAATAGAAAACCACATGCAATTGATGGGGTGCAAATGGGGTGCACCGCGGCGTGAGTCCTGCCTCTCTCTCTCTCTCTCTCTCTCTCTCTCTCTCTCTCGATATCCGCAGCAGCAGTAGCAGCAGTGCAGCCTCTAGCCGCGTATTATACGCGCGTTATATTTATTTAATACACCGCCGAGCAGGCCACAGACACATTGGCGCGGTCTCACGCGTCGACTACTGCCTCTTATACATATATACATATATCCCCGCTCTGTCAAACAGACACACACACACACACACGACCACGAGTTATTATTTCTGCTTATGTATCCGCCCTAATATAGTCCGGGGCTCCCCCCGTCTCTCGCTCTTTCTCTCTATCTCTGTCTCTCGCGTACAATAGACACATCATATATATATGATCGGGGCATTGTGTGCAGGTTAGGAGCCGTTTAGGCACCAACTCGACACTTTCCGGCCTACTCGCATTCACGCAGTCTCTCTCTCTCTCTCTCTCTCTCTCTCGCTCTCTGGCAATGGCAACAGCGTGACGAGTGGGTACGCAAGGGTGTTATGCGATAGTCTGGATTACACGCGTGTCTGTGTACAGCGAACAGAGAGAAAGAGAGAGAGAGAGAGAGAAACGGCCTATGGGAGTAATGTCTATATGAACACGGATGGACGCGCGATATTAATTTGAGGGATAGCCGATGGGGATAAGCCGCGTGTACATGTTCGGGGCTGTTGCCGAGTCGAGTGGCAAATTGGGAGGCGAAGGGAGAGCCTGTATATGCTGCCACGGGCACCTGCTCCTCTCTCTCTCTCTCCCTCACTGGCTTGCTCGCTCGTGTTTATTGCAATGAGGGGCTCGCTCGCTCGTTATGATGACTGTGCATGCGAATGCGAGCCTATATGCACCGGATCGTCTCTCTCTCTCTCTCTCTCTCTCTCTCTCTCTCGACGAGCCAGAGAGAATCGACGCAGCCAATCAACACATGCAATGCGAGCGTCGCTCTTTTTTTCTGTATACTTACTTTAGCGGATAACGGGCCGGAAAAATCAACAGGACTTACCTGGAACAAACAAAAAAAAGAAGGGTTATTAGCTTATGCGCGTGTATGCTTTTTTTTCATTTAATTAGGAAGTGGCCTGTGTGCGATAATCGCTGAATGGCAATTAATTAAAATCGTACGATTGCGAGAGAAAAATTTTCATGCGGCGTGGCGCACACACGCTCTGTTATATAGAGGGAAATTCCATAATGCAGAACTACAGCGCGTGGCGGATATATCAAATGTTTTTTTTATTTTTTCGCGTTTTCAATAAGCTGCGCGAGCGAATGCCGGGGGAAAAAAGAAGAGTGGATGAAAATCCACGCTCGCGGAAACAGTCGACCGCCTGCAGTGGAGTATATATTTAATTAGAAATAAAATTATAATGATAATATACTCCGATTCGAGCGCGACTATTTACCTCGTCGCCGCGCGGATAATAAAGGAGCGAACAATTTATTCTCTCTCCCGCGCGCGCACTAATTCGTTGCGCGCAGCAATAAAAGAACAAATGGATTTATGCGCCGGCGGCCGACTGGGGCTTCGGACAGTCAATTTTCGCGAAATACGTTGAATAATTTATCCCGCGCGATTAGAGCCTAGTTGTAATATTCGCCACACGCAGTCGGGGTTCTGACTCATTGCGCGCAAGAAAAAAGAAAAGAAAAAAAAAAGAGAGAACGAAAGAGTTCGTGCGAATTGAAACATCGCCAATTGAGAGTATACAAAAAGAGGAGAAAAAAGAAGGGGATTTACAAGTCGGTGGGACAGCAGCAGCAGCAGCAGCAGCGGAGGCGCGCACATGCGTCTTTGGTTTTACGGCAGCAGCGACCGAGGCACGCGAGCTGCCGCGAGGAATGCGAGTGAGAGAGAGAGAGAGAGAGAGAGAGAGAGAGAGAGAAGACGAAGAGCAGAGCAGCAGCAGCTCTATACAAGCACGAACTACGCGCGGACTCGCGAGCTCCGAGAGAATTAGCGAACACGCCGAGAGCGTGGAATACTTGGCGTCACTTGGCCCATTCTATCCCCGGCGCCTCTTATATAGCAATTAATTATAGCCGTTGCTGCTGCTGCTGCTGTTCTCCGTTGTGTGTGTGTGTGTGTGTGTGTGTGCGCGCGCTTGAAGAACGCGGAAGATCGAAGGAGAGAGGGAGAGCGAGAGAGAGAGATGCCCGAGGAAATAATTATCTGCTAGCGCATATTCCGCGACGTCTTATCGGACGGGTATACAGAGCTGATGGCTCTCCTTTTTGCGCGTCGCACTGCACGCGGGATATAGGTTTCGTGCGCTCGTATAGTAGTTGGCGGTCTGCTTGTCGTCAATATCGCGGGCCGATTGCTAAGTATACGCACTTATGTATACGTGCCAACGCCACTTGCGCCATCGCGAAATTTACGACTTTTATGAGCGCGCGCCTGCGACCGACTGCGGCGAATGAAATTCCCGGGCGATTTTGCTCCTTTTTCTCACTTCGTAGCTGCGCTGTGTGAATGCTTCTTTTGATTTTTGTGCTAAATTTCCGTCTCGTTTTGCACAGCTTTAGAAACGTTAGCAGCATGTTAGAGGTAATGACTTGCTTTTAATTTACGACCTAACGCTTGTTTTCATCGTTATTCGAGCATTTATAGTAAAGCGTAAGTGACTATAGGCACCACACTTTAAAATATATAACAAAAGCAATTTTTTCGTTCATTATTAAAAAATTGTATCATAATTTCAATATCGTATAACTAAATTTAATCAGAAATTTATGAAAATTCTAAATGGAAAGTCAAATAATTTGTAAAGCTACATGTACACTCATAATGCACGAGAGGTACTTGTGTAGTGTAAGGTTTTTTGAACATTTATTCACAATGCTATTGAAAGTAGTTTACTTTTCAAGACTATTTGCATTCTGGATGCAACGAAATAAGAATTTCAATTAAAAATTGTAATTTATAAATATTTAGTATAAGAATATTTAAATTTTAAGATCATTTAATTAAATGAACTTAAAAATGTATATTTTAATAATTTTGATAAAATGATGGGAAGTATAATGTAGCATAATGTAAAGTTTTACAGAAAAATAAATAATGAATTCGTAAATTAATTTTTTGCTTTTATATTGATTTTAATTGGACTCTTACTTTATATGCAGGTTATATAGATTGCAAATAACGTAATACAGTCAGAGGTATGCAAAGGCAAAGAAATAGGCTAAACTTTGAATACATTAATTGCTTACACAATATTGTTTATCTGCATTTCTTCAATATAGGACAAAACACTGTACAACACAAGCTTTAAAAAATTGTAAATTGTTATTTGCATATTGCATAGCTATTTTCAAACTTGTATCCTTGTAGTATGATAAAAAAAGGAATTTATTGATCTCAAATTAAATAACATTTTTACTTTTGTGTATAAAAAAAATTATAGATCTTACAATCATTCGCATAAAGCCTTCGTATGTCACATACGCTGCAAATAAGAAAATTTATACGATTTTTTTAAATCTTTACTATAATGAAATTTTATAAAAAATGTATTATAAAAAAAATATTTCTAAGGCATCAAGTTTTCGAGTATATTTAAAAAATTCCGTCACTAGTGTTTTAAAAAGCACAAGCGACACTCTTACATTTCCCGTTTGCCTTGACAATGTTAAAAATGAAAGCACTAATAGGCCCAGTCAGAGCAGATGCTGTCGTAGATTACGCGCGTCACGTAGATCCATTTAAGTAGCCGAAGGTGAAGATCGCTACATTTGCGTCTAGATTCCAGGGCGATTAGCCGCGCCGAGATTTAGATAGAGCTCATAAATTAAGCTAATATTGCCAACGAGCCAAAACACTGGGAAAACAAATCGAACAATCGTTGCGATGCAGCAACAGCAGCAGCAGCAGCAGCAGCAGCACTGAAGGCGGCATCGAGCCAATTACCGCGCGAAGGTACGTTGCACGTGAAAGAGCCGAGTTAGCGTCGCTCGGCATTAGCCGCAAGTGCGAAGGTAAACACAATAGAGAGGGCGAGAGATAGACGTATATGCAGTCTATAGGCTGCAGCAGCGGCGTCGGTGGCTCGTATATATACGCGTAAGAAATATGTCGGGGCGTGCGAAGGATTAACGAGAGCGTGACGAGGCTCGCGGTATATGCTCTCTCTCTCTCTCGTTCTCGCAGCCAAGCAGCTACCTTTGATCAATTATTGCTGCAGAGAGAGAGAGAGAGAGAGAGGAGAAGGCGGAGGAGGAGTCGAGTAAAGTGCGCCAAAGTAGCCGAGGAGGTAGGTGAGAGCTCGGTCCAGCTCGTGCACAAGAGAGAGAGAGAGAGAGACCGCCGCACGCGCACGGCGTCTGCTCGCCGTCTCGAGTGTGCAGCGCTCGATTTGACAGACGGGGCCGCCACCGCCGCCGCTGCCGAGGTGCCCGAAACTACGTCGCAGCAGCAGCAGCCGAGTGTCTACCTATATATATATATATGCATACGTGCACATGCACGCGCTCTCTGTGCTCCCCGTTCATAAATTAAGCATGTATAAAAGCGTCGCTAGGCCGGTGCGGCGCCTTTGATGCGAGATACCGTGCTGTGCTATACTATACTGAACTGGGACGCGGGGAAAAGCGCATGTGCATGCGCGTGTTGTACGCGGACTCCGCGGCCCCGCGTGTGCGCAGTGATAAGACTGTGCCGATTAAGCGTTGAGAATTAACAGTAGGCGCGAGCAAGAACGTGCGCCGTCGGTGCAGTGCATTTCCCTCTCTCTCTCTCTCTCTCTCTCTTTCTCCCGCACGCTCGATCGCTTGTATGTATAGTCGAGCTGGACGGGCGCGAGACCAGTGCGGCGCGCATAGATGTGTATCGAAATAAGGCTCGAGAGACTGTCGCGAGTTGGCGAGAGAGTCGCCCGACCGGACTCCACCAGCTCGCCCTTTTTCTCCTCTCCTGCTGCACGACTCGCTCTCCGCTTAACTGTGTGTGTGTGTGTGTGTGTGTGTGTAAAAATGCCTCGGCAAGTCGGCGGGAAGAGTGAAAAGTGAGTATATGCGAGCGTTTTCCGAGCTAATTGATTACGCGCGGAAAAGGCTGACGGTCGGCTGAAAGAATGGGCGGAAGTCGCGATGAACGAGCGCGAAACGAGCCCTGTGTGCACAGTTTGCGCGTGTGATTTTTTTTTTCCCCCCTCCCCAAGGGCTCGCTGCAAGAGCTGCGAGAATACGTGTGCGAATAAATAAGGAGCGAGAGAAAAAGAAGGAGGAGGAGGAGCGCATAACGCAGCGGAGCTCGCAGGCCGGTATAATTGCTCGTCGCCTCGGCCGATTTAAACTAATTTAAGAGGCAAATCGATTTTGCATAAGTGGCGTGAAGAAAAGATGAGGTGGATAAATAATTACGAGCGAATTTGCGCTCTCGCCTTGCGGCCGCTCTCTCTCTCTCTCTCTCTCTCTCTCTCGCTCTCTCTTTCGCTCGCATTATCGTGACAGCGCGCCGACGACCGAGAGAGAGAGGGAGAGAGAGGCTGCTTAACAATTTTCACGGCACGTGACACCGTCTCCTCTCTCTCGCTCTCGAGAGAGTACAAAGCTCGCGATACGGAGGCGGCGGCCCATTGAGAGCCACTGGTTGGCACGTCCGGTGGGGACTTGCCTTCTCTCTCTCTCTCTCGCGCTCGCTCGCTCTGCAGACTATATGTATATAGTCGCGCGCGCGCGCTGCCTTGGGAAGAGACGAACAAGAGCTCTGCGCTGCGGCCGAGGAGTATAGCAGCCGAGAGAGGAGAGATAGAGAGAGAAAGAGCCAGGGCCGTGCTCAGATTTCCACGTCCCCTCCGAATTCGCTCGCTTTTTTCTCCTCTCTCCTCCCTCCCTCTCTCTCTCTCTATCGCGTTTACATTATATCTATATATATTCAAAACGAGAGAGTAAGAGAGGTTTGTTTTATTGGCTCCGGTGCACTGAAATCGAAGTCCACTCCTTCCGAGAATTTCAGTCTCCCTCTCTCTCCCTCTCGCTTATTCCGCAGTGCGAGGGAGCCCCGCGCGTCTTTAGAAATTCCGCATCGACAATGGACAAAGCGATCCGTTCTATGAGTCCTCTCTGGCTTTTTTTTCTCTCCCTTCCTTCTCCCTTCTTTATTTTCGCCTCGGATACACACAGGAGCTGTAGGAGCTGAGCCGCGATCCACCGGCAGCAACAGCAGCAGCTCCTCCTCCTCCGCAGTGCCCCATTGTCCATGGAAATTGGGGAACGTAAACATTACGCGTATACGCGTAAAGCTCGTAGCGCATGCAGCAGCAAGTGCCGCGATCGCTCTCGAATCCATACAGTGCTCGGACTGAGATTTCTGCGGCCAACCATCAAGGGAGTCTCGTTCATTGTGCTCTTTCATTGTACAACGCAACGATGAGGTCATCCCGTTCGCGACTTATTATACTCTGTCGGAATCGAGTATATATAGTCGAAGAAAGCGCTGATTGTCGATGAAGGCGAGAGAGAGAGAGAGAGAGTGAGGAGAAAAAGAAACGTTAATCCCCGCACCCTCGTTGTTTATTTACGACCTCGTCCCCCACACGCACGCACACCAACTTTATTTAGCGTTTTACGGTCATTCCGTATAGTCTCGGGCCACTGCGCGAGCCCTCCTTTTTATAATCCCCCTCGTCGTCTCAAAAAAAAAAGAAGAAAAAAAAGAAAAAGAAACGCACCTAGTTAAGATTGAAAAAGGAGGCTGCTGCCGGAGCGGGATGGACACGCGGGTCGTAAAATAATTTTGACGGGAATCCACTTTGTCGTTAAAAATTCGAATAAAGTGGGTATAAGCGGGTATATGCACACACGAGCAAGAGTCCCCCCTTCGACAAAGCATCAGCAGCAGCAGTATAGAGAGACGAGAAGAAAAAGGGCCCAGTGGGGATCGTGCAGGTGATTAGGGAGCTGGCGAGGAGAGCGACTTGCGCAACAACCATCCGACTGATCCACATGTGCGCGCATATATTGTATATACGATCCTGGAGAGAAGCGAGAACAGCAAAAGCACGGCGAAGCACTGCTGCACACGAGGTGGAAGATAGAGGCGTCGAATCCGCGCCAGAGCCAACGCTGATAGACGATGTCGTGCAGCGCGCGGCGCGAGAGGGCTGCGGGCTGCGGCGGCGGCGGCGAAGGGCGTCCGGCTCTCTCTCCTCTCTCCGTCTCTTTCTCCGTGTCGGCGCTCGCCAGGTCGGTAACGAGAAACTCCGAGCGCTGTCTCGATTATTTTCCTCTCTCTCTCTCTCTCTGGCTGACTCTCCGGGTTTATCGCTGCTTAACGCGCCTCATGCGAGAGAGCAGCCGAGCGCGGCGTTGCCACGTCGCTCCTCTCCTCTCTGCGCCGACCGACGCATCGCTGCCACTGCCGCTGCAGCCGCTCGCGCTCTCTTGGGCTCTCCGTGCACGAGCTCCGGGCGCGAAAACCCTTTCGCGTTTCTGACCTTTACCGCGTGCCTTGCCCTTCGCTACGCTCTCCCTCCCTCTCTCTCTCTCTCTCTCTCTCTCTCTCCCTCTTTCTCTCTGTCTGTCTGTCGGTGTAAAACGCGGGAGCCAGAGCTCGGAGTTGTCGAGAGCCGAGGCGCGCCTCCTCGAGCTTACACGCACGCTCTTGCCGCCGCCGTCGTCGCGAGTTCCGAGCGTTTTAAAGAGACGTGTGCGGATGCGCTCGAGTGTCTGATCAATCCCGATTGGCCGTGACATAACCTCCATCCCGTGTTCTCTTTTCTCTCTCTCTCTCTTTCTCTCTGCAGCTGCAGAAGCTGCGTGCACGCGCGCGCGGCCAGTCCTCTTCTCTTCTTTTTTAGGCTTGACGCGCTCTTGTTATCGAGGCGTTGCTCGGCCCGTCAATCGACGCGAATTTAATGCTTTTAAATGGCCTGCAGCTCTCGGGCTCGTGCCGCGTGCAGTCCGTCAGCACCGAACCGGTCGATATATTGTTTACAAATAATCGCGATGCCACGAGTTGTGCAGACAGAAACTCTCGTGAATTTGAATATTCCGTTTCGAGCTACAATTTATTGGCGTTGAATAAAGATGAACATATAACAGAGAATTCCTTGGAAGGCCTTGGAATAGAAGTCTGAAAATTAATTTTGTACGAAAACAAGAGAATGGATTCGCCCTGATTGTTTTCAACAGTTCAAGTTGTGCTCGTAAGTAGTTTGCGCCACATTGTGAAATTGCTCGAATGTAACGCACGTGGTGTTCGAGATGCGCAAAAGTCGCGGATATCAATGATCCTTGGAAAAAAGGTATAAAAATCCGCGACACCAGGACTGCAGCAGCAGAGAGGTTGCACGACCACATTTGGACATGCACGATCGGGGATTTCGGAGACGAAGAACGCGCGCGAGGACGGGAGAAAGAGAACGAGAGAGAGAGAGAAAAGGAGAGGAGAGGAGAGCGAATACGAGCATCGTGCGTGGGCGTAAACCAGCTGGTAATTCGTTATCGCGACACGACGAAACCTGGCTCCGTGTCGCGATAAAGGGAATCCAAGGTTTATTTGGTCGGCTTATCGCTCGCGCGCGCGCGCGCTCCTCGATAAGCCGGCCTGCAGCGCGAGGAGAGAGCAAAGAAGGGAGAGAGAAGAAGAGGAGCTGAGCCTGACAAAGAGAGAAGAGAGAGAGAGAGAGAGAGAAAAGGAGCTGCTCCGGCGGAGAGGAGAGAGAGGACAGTGTCCGTCACTGTTTTGCTCGGCAATGCGAGCCGATTGACAGGAAGACGACTGCGGCGGCGGCGGCGGCGACGCTCGTGCCTTGGCTTTTTTCCACTAAAGGACGTCGTCTGTTAGCGCGAAATACAGTGTAAACAGGTGTCGAATAAAGTCAACAGCGATAGGCGATCCCCGACCGATCTCGCGCTTCTGCATTGTGGGACCCCGACGTGTGTGCATCGCTTATATACAATACACACCCAACATATCACACGCAATGGGGGGAACGAATTTCGCTATCATTAGGAGCGATGCACTGATTTACGGAGTCTATGCCGCGCGGACTGCCGGATACAAAAAGCTAGCCTCGGTGGATCTCTTACATAATTCATAATGATGGGGAGGGATACGAGGTGGAGAGAAAAAAAAAAGGAAAAGAAGAAAAAAAAAAGGAAGAAGCAGTTTTTACACGCGGAGCCGTGTGGCTCGAATTCCTCGGGGATATCAGAAACTGAAAAGCCGGGGAATGTTTGCCGGGGCCGTTCGTCCGAACGAGCAGCGAAGAGCCCGAGAGAGAGAGAGAGAGAGAGAAAGAGAGAGAGATGATATATACGCGAATCAGATAATCCGCCTTCAAAAGGCGAGATGTGATTCATAATCGATAACTCGAAAGTCCGCAGAGAGGCCCCAAAGGCGACAGCCTGATTGCTTACGAGAGAGCTGCTCGGCTATACCGGTTATTTTTTATCTCTCTCTCTTCTCTCTCCTTCTCGCTCTCGCTCTCGCTCTCGCTCCTTATTTATATGCGAGTGTGCGTGTGTGTGTGAGAGAGAGAGAGAGAGAGAGAGAGAGGCAGAGAACGAACCACCGCTCTCGGGATATATATTTTAATACAAATATCCCGATAATTTCGGAAACGTGTGACATTTGTAATTTCGCACATCTCCGAAGACGCGCTATATAACGGACACGCGCGCGCGCGTGCGACCGTATCTTTCTAAGAGATTCTACTTTACGACGACTTTAACTCGAGGGGGGGCTCCCCCCCCCCCCCCTCCTTCTAATCTTTTTATATCTACACACTCGGACATTAAAACTGTATACATTAGGCGGGAATAAGATTACCGCGCGTCCGAGATGTGGTCGTTCTCTGGTATATATACAATTTTTCCGATGATTTCATGTTCCAACGTTTACCTGCGCGGAATTTGCATTTGTTTTTTTTTTCTTTCTTTTTTTTTTTCGTCACGGGATCGATATTATACATATGTGAATGGGAGAAAAAGGAAGTTGGGCGCGAGGATCGATATACGAGAAACGGCTCGCGCGCCGTAAAATCTAACTTTAAAATAAACTTTTACGGGCGCGAGATATTAAGTTTTGCAGCGGCGCAGTTGCGACATCCCATGCGAACACACTACATATTTGCACTATGACATCATAGTCCGGCCGATCATTAAACTGAATCGTGTTGCCTCCAATTTTTACAAGCTTCGTCCAAGTACCATAAACGAAACGAGTCGCGATCTATAATAAGCATATAGCATTGACGATTTCTTCTATAAAATAAACGATTTCGTTGAATTTTTTATCTGTTTTTTTTTGTTTTTTAACTAAATTAAGATTGCAGTCTCAAATACTTGAATGATCGTCAATAAGCGTATTTAAGAAACGTAAACACTTATACTGATTTGATTGTGTTTTTCGTAACCTGTAAAGAACTATCATACTTTTAAATTCGGAAGCATCCGAAAAAGCAGGACTAAAAAATGCCACACACAAGGCAGATATATTACGAGGCAATAAATTTCGTTTTTTCAGGTATATACACACACACGAGAAATCCAGTCATTCCTAAATCCTCTTTAAAACTGACACCTCGCGCTACACGCGGCATGAAAAAAATAGCCCGCTCGCAGAATCAGGTATAAGTACAGCAGCAGCAAGAAGGCGAGCGTCAAGTTTTTCGAGAGACTAGCAGCAGCTCGCACACGCGACTCGGAGCCGCGCGGAGACATTTGTAAAGGCTCGCTCGGACAGCTGTTGTACTAGAGCGAGAGCGACTTCCCGCTCGGCAGTCCACGACTGTATACACCAGAGGCGCGCGGCGGAGTTTCCCCTTTCAACGACTGCTCACCGGCTATCCTCGGCTAGATAAGGAGGCACACCGAGTGAGCGAGTGCAATTACTGCTCTGGCCTCTCGGTGTCGCTCGCCAGTACACACGCGTCTATATATATGCTCGAGTAAAAAGCGTATAGAGTATACATGTATATACATGTAGAGAGAGAGAGAGAGAGTCTGGAAGCAGGGATCGTCTCGCTGCAGTCGCCCGCGGTTAAGGCCCAGCTCTCCGTGGGATCCACCGGACTCGTGACTGATCGGCTCTCTCGCGCGCGCGAGCTGCACTCGATCCCCCC
>UELU01144609.1:20783-37232 GCA_900490025.1 Megastigmus dorsalis
CTCTCTCTCTCTCTCTCGCTCTCGCTCTGGAGTGGAACGAGGAGTATAGAGGAGAGCGAGTAGGGGAGAGGTGGTGAACTGGAAGGTTATATTATACCTGCGCCTTGGGGCCTTCGGAGCCTCTCTTCTTCTTCTTCTCTCTCTCTCTCGGCTGAGCTCGGCTGCGAACGAGATGAGAAATCATGAGGCGAGTCGCGCGCGCGCGCGCGAGGGACAAGGACGCCTGCGAGAGAGGCAGCAACAGCAGCAGCAGCAGCGGATAGCACGAGAAGAAGAAGAAGAAGAAGAAGAAGAAGGCGGAGAGAAGAGTTTTGACCCTCTTGCTAACGGGACCCTTCCTCGCTTCCTTCGCTTATAATATGAATCGGTCGCCCGGGCCAAATAATAGTCTTCAACTGCGAGCTGAGCAGCGGCGGCGGTTGCGGCAGCTCGTGCGCCCTCTCCACCTCCGTCTCTTCTTCTCTCCAGCTGCGGATCTCCGCCAACTCGGCGCGGCGCGTCCCGCATGGAAACGAGACCGAGACACCTCTCTCTCTCCCTCTCTCTCTCTCCTTCTTCTTCTTCTTTTCGCAACAGCTCTTCTCTCCAATAATTATTCCCTCTCTCTCCATCTCCCGCTCTCTCTCTCTCTTCCTGTTTGTTTTGCCTCTAATAAAGCCTCGCTGCTGCTGCTCCTGCTGCTGCTGCTGCCGTTGCGATCCTCTTTTTCATCTCGCGCCCGGCAGTGAGAGAGTGAGAGACAAACAAATGGAATCCCTTATCGGGAATGCAGGCCTGATCCTCTCGCTCTTTCCTCATAAAGATAGAGTAAACATTCCGGGCGAGCCGCGAGAGTGAGTTGAGTAGAGAGAGAGAGAGAGAGAGAAGAGCGGAATATAGACGCCAGACGGGCGACGTGGTTGCGCAATCGCACAAATCAATGGTCCGCCGCGAGGAGAGTAAGTGGCAGATGCTGAGCTGCTGCTATACGCTCTTTGCATTGTTCGATTCCTCGGAGGACGAAGGAGCGCAGTGCAAGGTCGCGACTCTCCTGCGAGCGACGATGGAAGGGTGAACGCGTTACTGTGCTGTTGGGTCAAGGCTGTTGTTGCTGCTGGGCCGATCCTTTTGTTTTTGACAAATTGTGGGGTTCGGCTGCGGGACAAACAGAGATAAAAGTCTCGGATCGCTGAGATGGCTGTGTTCAATCTCATTATTTATTCCATTGGGAGAGAAAAGGTGAAATAAAATTGTGCGGCTTCAATCGCAATAATGGGGCAAAATAATTTGCACTGGAAAGAAAGTGTGTTGAAAATTATATTCATCCTTGTTTCGAGTCGATCTTTTAAACTGATATCGTCTAGAAATGGCCATCTCTCTGTGTCATTCCTTGAATAAAGTCAAGTTTGCAAGATTTTAGGAATTTAAAATTTCCATAATCAAAAATGAATAAATTTTGAATAATGGTAACCGGTTAACGACACCTAATTATCTTGATTTACAAGACATATTATACTGAAAATAAACGTAATGATGATGAAATGAACAGTGAGAAACTGATTTAATATTTCAAACTT
The DNA here is from genome assembly GCA_900490025.1 of Megastigmus dorsalis. Taxonomy (NCBI): domain Eukaryota; kingdom Metazoa; phylum Arthropoda; class Insecta; order Hymenoptera; family Megastigmidae; genus Megastigmus; species Megastigmus dorsalis. The sequence continues at coordinate 22,340 of UELU01144609.1, forward strand.
TGTGCAAGAGAACTAATTCAAGGTTAGCTTTAGTTGTAGATGAAGCGTTTTAGAACATTTATTAATAACCATAAGCTCTTTTGTAAGAATTAAAAATTCATTATAGGCCAAGTTTGCAACTACTTATGAGTACTTCGAATGTTGTTTTCAATGTACAGATACAAATCGAACAATTATTCCAATGTAAAAATCTTTTATCTTACAATTAATGCAATAGATGCGTGGACAATTAATGAAAACTACATTTTACGTAACCAGTTTATCATAAAATAGCAGAGAGCAGTTTTCGATTGAGTCATTTGAATCTGTGGAGTAGCTTTTAATCAATTGAGCTGCGTATTGATCGTAAGCTTGTTATTTTATTGAACAAACATCTACAAAAACAAATCGGTGCAAAAGAAAAAACACCTAACCATTAATGAAAGATAACTTAAAGTATTGACAATGTTACAATAACAACTGTGTTAAAAAAATGTAACGTAATTATTTCAATATATAAGAACTCTGCCTAGACCCTCGTCATATGACGGTTAGAATTAGAAATCTGACATTATTTTTATATGCGCTGATTTATATTTGCGTAAAATAAAAAACGAAAAAAGTAATGTAAAAGTGATGAAAATAACCTTGAAACTTTTTTTCCGAGCACACTAAAGCTAAGGATTGTAAGAGTTTTTTCTACGAATCAATTCGATCTTCCTCTTTGTTTTCCATGGAACATAATTTGCATTACTAATACTGCGCTAAAGCTATTCAGATTAGATAATTCAATTGAAGTTATACAAAAACAATCTTTGCTTAATAATTCTAATCACGAACTGTCTATAGTACGACAAAGTTAATTAAATAATATATTCACGTAAAGTGTTTGAAGAACTTGACATAGAAAGAATTCGAATACAGTGAGAAAGTTTGGTTCTTCAGAGCCAAGTAAAAACGACGACGACTGTAATAAACAGCTATAAGGTCGTATCCCAACCATTTTTCTTCCATCGGAGCACTTCCAAGTATTGCGCAGCGTTACACTACACAGCTCAGCGTATAAAAGTCGATATTGAACAGGTGAACACTCGGTCCCTTACACACATCCCCCTGGATTCCCCTTGTCTGTGCCATTGAATTCTGTGATTCAGGAATTCCAATTCGGAGCTTCTCAAATAGAAAAAAAAAGTGAGGGGAGAGGGGGATCGACGGACAATCCCCTACCGATTGTCCGAGGGATTTACTTTGAGAGCCTGGCGCTTTTCCATGGCCACCCCCTCACGCAAATGTTTACCTCGCTCTATCTCCTCCCCTACTCCCAGCTCGTGCGCTTCTTCCTTCTACCTTCCTCCTCCGTTTATTCCCGGCCCCGGTCGAGCTGCACCGGCCCGCTCACACATATAAGAAAAGCCTCTCGCGCTTTCCCACGCGCCGCCGAGATAATGATACGATGCCCGTAAATGCCGGAAAATTATAGTTATCTTGGCCTCTAAAGCCCGCGCATTTAATTTTGACGAGTATAATCCTTTACACAAATGAAAGAATACCTCGTTGGTTTTAGAACTCATAAAAGCCCGTGCGGCCTCTCCGAAGCGCGCGCGTTATTAAAACGAGACTTCCTGAACGTTGTTTTTTTTTTCCCCCTCCTTTTATTTTGCCCAGGCCAATTTGTACTGCCGCGTGCACCAGCCCCTCGCGAGCGGGGAATAAAAACAATGCCTCCCGTGCAATTATTCCCCGTGTGCTGTACGAATTAGCGACAAAAAATATGCGCTTCGCAAAGAGGCAAGGATGTTAATGCCCCAGCCATGATGGAAAAACAACAATGCGTTCGCGTAGTTCGACTGCTCGATGTAGACGTTAAAGCGTCGATCGAGCGCGCGCGCGCGTGGCTAATCGACTCACCGAGATATATCCCGTATAGTGTGGCTCGACGCGACGACGACGACGACGACGAGAAGGACTGTACCTGCGGCAGGGGCCCGCAGATTTCAGCTGCAGCGCAACGAATTCCTCGGGCAGAGACCGAGTCTCTGGCCAGCGGCAAAAACGCCATGATCGATCGATGCCGTCCCGAATTAACAAAGATTGATTCATTTTTCCTGCTCCGCTTCACGATGTATATGGCCCACTAATCACTTTTTAAGAATCTCGCCGCGCTGTAATAAATGACTATTTCAAATACTTCGCCCTGCCGTATGTAAAAAAATTACTTATTATATCCCTCCATAATCAGACTCGCGCAGAAGAATCGACCATTACAAATGTGGCTCCTATTGGTTTTAAAAACGGACGCATGTAAATAAAATCAAATGCGTCTTTTTTTTCGCTTTACACTTTATTGAATAGTAAAATTTTTTATACTTGCACGACTATTATATACATTATTAATCTAAAAGATTTAAAAATTCAAATAATATTAAAGGAATTTTGTTTTTTAATTGATTTTCTTTTAACGTAAAGCTATATCGGCCGAAGCGCGTAACCTCAAACCATTTATTATGAAAAAAAAGGAATTGAGATTATTGCGTTCGGGCCATATCATACGTTTAATTTGCCTGAATAAATCGATACACATAAAGTAATAAATCATTTTTTTAGAGAGTGAATTTTAATAATCCTTAGCGCTCGTTCACCTGCGAACGAATTCACAGCTTAAAAGTTAAAAATATATGCAAATAGTACAGAGTTCGAAACAGTTATTATAAAGCACAAGTTATTGTAAAACCAATTTTGACATATTAGGTAAACTGCTTTTGCTTTCATCATTCTCGAATATCAGCTACGTGTACTATAGCAATAAAATCTCTGTAGCAATCGCCGCGGCGCATTAAAAAACCTCGGCGATCAGCAAAATCGCGCGCATAAAAATGCAGCTCATAACTTAAACTATATGCTAATGTAATCCCTCGCAACGAACGCAAGCAAATCTCCCAAGTTCGCCACAGCGGCAGCTTTCTACCGCGAAAGAAAAGAAAAACAGAATCCTGGACGCGCGCGGAACAGATTCATATCGCGCGGGCGCGACAAACGCACGGGGGAGTCAAGCGAAATTCCCCGGAACGTAAACGAGAGCGCGCTAAGTTGGTGCTGGAGGAAGGAAAAATCGAGCGCAATAAATCGTCGAGGGGAAACGACAGTCGCGGCGGAACCGCAAGGACCGGAGTGCGCAGCTGCTTTTACGATCCGCACAGGCGAGCGCAGTGACAATCGCGTATAGGCGCGAAGGAGCCGAGCAGCCGTCGCGCAACGAAACGAGCGCGCGCATAATGCGGAGAACTCGTCAACGAGAGAACAATATGTATCGCGCGACCGATACCAGCTCTCGGGGCTCGTGCACTGTGTCCGCGACTCCATTATAGTTAAGCCACGAGGCGAGACGCGAGGCGCGCGCTTTCGAGGGTGTGGCGGAGCCATTTGTGCGGTGCAATTATATACGAGAAAGCTGTGCAGCACCGCCGAGTCGACGACGAGTGCAATTACGCTCTATACCGGCCGGGAGATGCGCCTATACGACTTTTAGCGCCCGGGGCACTCCGCACTGCCTCGAGTGAGCTGTTGCCTGGCTGAAGGAGCTGAGGAATATTATCGGGCGATCTCTCGGAGCAATTAATTCGCGAACAATCGCCGCTGGTCTAGCAACTTTTCAATTCGCCCCGATGCTAATTTTATGAATTGGACGCGATAAAAATATGCTCGCCGCCGCGCGCGCTCGTAAAAGGCAGCGGCTGCAGGAGCGTTGGGAAAGAGGCGCGTGCGGAGTGTGCACACGACGGAAGAAAAACGGTCTCCGGCGAGCAGCCGTACCGCCACCGTCATTCCCATGCGAATGATATCTATTAACATTTTTCAGCCCAACTATTGAATATATTCATTCGGTGAGCAGTGGAAAATTATCGCGGCTCGGGTGCATTGTTGGACTGGAGCTCCCCTTCGTGCACTTTTATATTTATTCGCTGGCGCAGCAATTGCCCCTCGTAAATCGCAACGAGCCGCTTGCGTGTATAGCCGGGCGCGACACTGTACAGCTCTACGGCGAGTAGCCGCACGTGCTCTCCTCTATACTACATAGCGAGAGCCTCGCTTTTAATAGCCGTGTATAGTGTAAGCGTCTGTCTCGCCGACATCTGCACCTCTTGCACGAGTTAGATGCTGTAGCACTTTTGACGCGCGCGTTTGTAACGGATAGTTCTTCCATCGTGTACATGGTAACGATCGTGCTGCATTCTGCGCTTGTGGATTTCACTGCTTTTCACATATTCAGATTTAGCTCTAACTTGTAGCTAAACAAATTAAGCAGAATAATAATACATGCACATGAGACGAGACAACCTTTTTATTCTACTCTGTATATAGTAATAAAACTGACAACTCACCTCGTATACCTTAATTTGCTACTTTATTATAAAATGTTCATTTATTTAAATAATTCTGAGTTTTCTACAATGATATAATTAGAAGAAAAAACTTTTTTTCTACGCAATGCAACAAAGTTTTTATCTTGTAGACATCCTTCTTTACTCAGAGAAAGTATCTATCAAATTCTACGTATTTGTTCTATTCTAAAATAAGCATTAATAATGATCGTAAATGATAACCACACGTGAGTAAAACGAAACATTTTATATCTAATAGGTTTGCAGCATACTAAAGGTATCTAAATCTTTGAGTGGTATAGTGCCATTATTCAATCGTAACACGGGTGTGTGTGTGTGTGTGTGTGTGTGTGCCATCGTACAAAACTTTATCTATTCTAAAAATTGCATTTCCATTCTCTATAGAATTAATGAATCGCATCCAACTGCTAGACAGCTGATCGAGGTACAAATATATCCTTAATAACCTCGAATCACTCGTATACGGCTATAAATCACATTCACATAGAAACAACTAATAGAGCAGCTGCTGCTCAGCTAAAAGTGCGCGGCTATCCATAACTCTGTTCTCCGATTCGTTAAAAACCGGGCTCTCTCGTTGCTCGCCACTCGTCCCCGTCATATAAGACTGGCTCGCTAACTATTCGCTATATTTACGCCGCGGCCATGGACGGCAAACAGCGCAAAACAAAGTGCAGCACGACCAAGCTCGAAGGAAAAGAAAAAAAAAAGGAGCAAAGGTGCAGGAGCAGAACAAAAAAAAGGAGATCCGTGGCGCGGCAGTAAAAGAAAGTGGCGCGCGAGCGAGTTATAAACGCCAAGTCGTCAGCAGCAACAGCAGCAGCAGCAGCAGCAGCAGCTTCAAGATGCTTAATGAGCGACGACGCAGAGGCGTCGCGAGTAGCAGCAACAGCAGAGATAGAGAGAGAGAGAGAGTCCGCCTCGTAAAATCGTCCGCGCGAAAAAGCACTCGAGCACAGTCTGCCTATATATCCCCCGATCTATCGAGAGGCTCGCGCGCTCCCTTTTGGCTGCACTTTGCGCGACTCTCTAGACACGCGGCGAGCAGTTCGCTCGCAATTACGCGTATACACGACCGGCGCGCGTCGCATTCGCTTTAATGGCTCGAAGGAGCAGTGGCAGTCGTCGTCGTCGTCGTCGCAGCAGCAGCAGCAGCACCAACACAGCAGCCAAAGTTACAAGAGGATAAAAGGATGCGCGCTTTAGGCTTTTACAGGGGCTGCTATGTCGCTGCTACTGCGACAGAGAGAAAAGAGAGCTGGCACACGCATTATCTAAATGTGCGACACTCAAACGCGAGCTCCGGCAGCGGCAGCAGCGCCTCCCTACACGCCGCGCCGCTCTTGTTTTCTCCGGCTGATGATGCAGCCTCGAGCTCCCTCTCCCTCTCGGTCGCGTTAAGTACCGCGCGTCCCGAGCGCTTCCGAAAGAGCAACGCCGCCGCCGTCGCCGCCAGCTCGTCCAACGAGGCCGTCAAGTGGACAATACGCTCTCCTCCTCCTCCTCCTCCTCGGCAGCAGTAGCGAGCTTCTGTTTTCCGTCGCTCTCTCGCGATTCCATCTCGCTTCATTTTCGCCGTCGTCTCTGCGTCGAGCGCCACTCTCTCTCTCCCTCTCCCTCTCTCGTGTATATACGGCCACGCGAGCAAGGGCGGAAATCCTTTTACGGGCCCGTATCATGCCTATATACATATATGTCTGTGGTACGTGGCTGGTGTGTACCACTCGGGTCCGCGAGTGCAGTGCATCAAGCCGACTGACTATTGTCGCCGCCCATCTAAGCCTCTCTCTCTCTCACTCTCTCTCTCGTGTGTGTTTGTGTATGTGTTTGGTGCGATTCACTCTCCCTCGGCTTCTCTATATTGCGGATGAGTCGCAATCCCGACGTTTTTCCTGGATAATCGCGGCGGCTGAGGAGCGAGTGAGAGAGCCGCCGCGCTCTTTTTGTTTTCACGATGTGTGCAGCCGATAAAAGCAAAGAGGAGCTGCTGTTGTCGGAGACTTTTTTTCTCTCTCGGTAAGCTCTGCACCCCGTAAAAGCGTGGCGCGCATTGTTGAATACCGGCGCTAAGTGATGCGTGCAGTCTGTTTGCGAGTTGTTTTTTTTTAGCCGCGATGTAAGATGCGTCTTGATTTTTGCGATGGACGAAATTCACTGCTACTATTCATGGGTAGTGGTATACAAGGTAACATATGACGCGCGTTCGAAATATCGTTTATCGCGCCTGGAAACATTGGCGTTCGCGAATACACGGATAAAGTTGCGGTTTATAAGTTCCGCGAGTATAGAGAGAGCGAGAGCGTACACACTTGGGACACGAGTTATTTTCTGTTGGCCAACTCTCTCTCTCTCTGTCTCTCTCCATCTCTTGCTATGCTTTCGCGACACTCGTTATATATTTTTCTTCTCTATTTTTACATTCGCTCTCGTCCCCCATTCTCGTCCCCCATTCTCGCACACACACACACGCCTGCGTAGACGCTACAGGCAGGCCGAGCGAGTTCGTGTCGTTTTTTTCTATTCGCTCGCGCTCTCTCGGCATCCTCGAGTAAGCGTCGCGCGTACATACGCCGCGCACGATATATAACTCTTTTAGCGCGATCGATTCCCGGCACATCTCGCGCCGCTATGCACACGCGTATAGGTACACCGGGACCTTTACGAACTACGCGAGGTAAAGTGTCGGGTTCGACTAATTTCGCAGTTAATTAAGCTCCGTGTGTCGTCTCCGCCGTTCGGTTCCTGCGCGTCTCCCTCGTAATACGCGTGCATAAGGAGAAGAGAGCCTATGTGTATACACGTCCTTGTTATCGCGCGTTCTCGCGTCTTTATAATGTATACGTGAATATCCGTTTGCGCTTCGTGCGAGATTGTTTTCGCGCGATTTCGCGGTGCAGCTTGACATAAAGAGAGACAGATAGTCGACGTGTTGGGTGCCGAAGAAGAATTTACTTGTGAGTGCGAAATGATACGCGTGACTTTGGTATTGTACGTTCGATGGTTTCTCGGTCGCGATTGTTTCGATTAGTGCACTGGTGATTCGAGACTGAGAGAGCGAAAGCTCAATTTAGATTTGGTATTAAATCTAGTCATTAGATTTTCGGCACACTTTGAGATATTTAGTTATAGATTTGTAATTATTTATCTATTTAATAAGTGAAGCTACAAATCACACGCAATCTTTGCAGTTCGTGACGCACTTTTATCGTTATTCAGGAAAATCGAAAGCTAATCAATTCGATTCGAATGCCTTCCATATTTGCTCACATCGTCGTCGTTCGCTACAAGCGACCGATGTTTTTTGGGAGAAGAAGAGAGTATTATAGAGGGAAGATGAGAAAGCGAAAACATAATGGATTTGGGAGATGAATTTTGGCGCGCGCGAGCGGCGAGAGTTTTAAAAATCTAAATATATCTGGCGATGCATCAATCTGAGCTGCCGCGCCGGGGCTGGAGAAGGAATAGACCGGGGGTACTGGAAAGAGGCATAAATCAAAGCGTTTGCGTTGCGGGGTCCGAAAGTGCGTAAAAATCGAAGAGCCATCTTCGCGCGCGCGCGCGAGAACCTCTCGGGGGCTTAGCATTAGCATATCTCATAATTTATCAAGGAATATCGCACTCGGACGCGCGCGGCCGGCGTGAGACGAGATTTTTTATCTCGACCTGTCGTTCGGACCCCAAAGAGATCCGAGAGCGAGAGCGAGAGCGAGAGAGAGCGAGAGCGAGAGAGAGAGAGCGATGAAAAAAGGAGGAGAAGACGCGCGCGAAGAGCGAGCTGATCGAGACAACGTCGAAACTATATGAGACAAACACACACATGCACAGGAGAAGGAGCGGCGAAGAGCGAGAGGGAGAGAAGAAAGAGCGTAAAAAGAATAGCCTCGGCTAGCCCGAGCTGGCGAACGAGGAGAGACGGAGCGAAAGAGCTGCGGAGAGGCTCTAAGCGGTCAGAGAGCCCAAAAAGAGGATAAAAAGAGCGCGCGAGCTTGCCGCAGCATCGTCGTCGTGGTAGGGAGCAGCAGCGGCGGCGGCAGAGAACGAGAGAGAGAGAGAGAGAGAGAGAGAGAAGGAGGGAGAAGGAAAGACAATGACATCGCGGTGGCTGCTAGGGGAATGCAAATAACAGGAGGCGTCGATGTTTTCGAGCCGGCTAGTAAGTCCCGCGGGGAACGACCACGACTACACAACGAGTTCGAGCGAACGAGCGAGCAAGAGAGAGAGAGAGAGAGAGAGAAGTCGAGTGTGTTTCACCGATGGTTAGCGTCAAATATTTGGTGCGTGCTCGAGGCATGGCAACGCCGCGCAGTCGTGCGTGCGGCTCGAGTCGCGGATTCACTATCGCGCGCGCGCGCGTAAACCTCTCTCGCTCTCTCGGCTCGCACTCGGCCGCCTCCACTGCTGATGCTGGTGGTGCTGGTGCTGCTGGCGCTGCTACTGCTTTCCTCCTCTCTCGTTCTCTCAACAGCTCGCTCTCGGTGCTGCACGAGCGATGGCCTCGCGCCGCCGCGTCGGCTAATTAATTAGCTGCTCGCCTATATAGCGGAGGCTGTGCTGCTGCTGCTGCTGCTGCTGCCGCTGTGCGTATATACACACAGCGAGAAAAATCCAGCTCTCCAAGAGCTTACGCAACGCGACGTCGACGTATTCTGCAGTATATAGCCCTATCGGACGACGGTTAGTTAAGCGTCTCTCTCTCTCTCTCTCTCTAGCGCGCGCGCGAGGCGTCGATGCGATGCTCGTTTTCTCGTCGCAATTAGCGCCTGCTTGACTGCCTGGCTGCCTGGCTGCTGTCAAGGGCTGCGGACGAAACGAGTCAGCCGGTCTTCCCTCGATATGGCACTGCTGCCGACGCCGTCGCCGTACACCAGCAGCGGCAGCACCAACAGCTCTACGCATCGACCAATAAAAGTGATTTACAACGCCACTTATGAATTCCAGCTATTACAGCGTGAGCTGCTAAACACGCCAAAATCAAGACTCGCTTTAGCGTAAGACTCGCTCTTTCGTCGTCGGAGAAAAATGAGTAGAAAAAAGATGCGCAGGTGCGTTTCGAAAAGCAGCGCGCGAAATTGCGGCGGAAGGTGTGCGTGCGCCTGTGTGTGTGTGCGTGTGCGTATGCAGAGAACGGCAGCGGCGCGGATCCGCGGGGCTCTCGTTGCGGAAGCGACGCCCATGAAAGGAGCGAAAGTGGCCGGGGATATTTTGACTGCCGCCGCGTGTATGCATTCGCTCGTACCCAAGAGAGAGAGAGAGAGAGAGAGAGAGGCAGGCGATAAAGAGTCCCGGGTGTCGCGCATCGCGACCTCACGCACCCGACACGACGAAAAAGTGCATCAGCGACATCAAAGCCCGTCAAGTTGTCATTAGTCTCGCTAGGAATTTACATTTTCTCTCTCTCTCGCTCTCTCTCGCTCTCTCTTCGACGCTGCTGCCGCCGCCACCACCGCCGCACTGCCGCGCTGCTCGTCATTACTTGGCCGCGCAAGAGGTTTATAGCTGCCTGCTGGATATTAAAAGTGTACGCGAACGAGCGCGAGTAAAAAGAGAGAAAAGCAGCAGCAGCAGCAACAGCAGCGAGTGCTTTATCGCCGTAGTCGACTCGAGTGTATACGTGTGGTATGCGTGTGTGTGTGTGTGTGAGCAGTGGTTCCTCGCGTTGCCCACTGAAATCGCGTGGCCTCAACTTCTCGTAAATCTCGTAAATCTCGGTTTGCTGCTCGCTGCTATATACGTGTATATACACGAGAACAAGAGGAGCTCGTCGATTTTTTACCCCATTCTTTTCTTATATTTATCGCCCTCCTCTCGACTCGACTCGCTGCAGAATCGAGAGGTGCGCTCGCGCTTCTTTACTCACGGTTTTGAAGAAACGTCCCGAAAGAAAGGCTCGTATATGCAGGCGACTTACCTGAAACAGAAAAAGAAAATTTCTCATTAGGCAAAAGTACAATGCGGGCGTTAACAATATAGAATTCGAGGTGCTATTAGACATGTCAAGGAATTAGGGGGTGAGTTCGCAGATTTTTTTCCGACGATTCGGCTTTAGCGTATGCACGCGGCTCGACGCCGGAACGAGGTGATGAGCCGCATCGCCCGCTGCAGAGGAGATAGAGCGCGAGCCTCAATTACCAGTGCGCTGATGATTTACGAAGGAAGAGCTCTGTACGCGCCTGCACGTCGAGAGATCGAGACAAAACAGAGGAGAGAGAGAGAGACGGTATATAGCCGCAATAGGCGCGCAACCGCGGCGGCAGCCGGATGCAGATGGAGCTGCCGAGGAGAGACTATACGCTGCCGCTCGAGCCTCGGCCGCGCCAAACAAGGAGGCGGCTATGCAAACTCTCCTATCCTCGGTGCGCAAAGACTCGCTGGAACGCGAAGCTGCAGAAGAGAGCACGGAGAAGACGGAGAGAGACTATACACACACACACACACACGGAGTCGAGGCATTTGAATGCGCGCGGCGCGGCAGATCCGACTTTACAAATCACCAACCGGGCGCGATTTCGCGAAATTACCCGCCGATGGGCCCCAACTCTCTCTCTCTCTCTCCCTCTTTCCTCACCGACCACTCGTTCTCTGCACGCGAGCGCAATTCCTCTTTCACGCGGATATACTTAATTATATATGCGGTGTAGCCGTCTCTATTAGCTGTTTCCCAGCTCGCTGACGTTGTTTGATTGTCACGGCGGTACTTTTCCTGGTTGTCTTCGCGTTGATGCCCAGCTTTGTTACATGAATATTTATAGTCGAGAAAAGCTGGCCTATCGCGGACGCGTATAAGCTTTATTATGAAATGTAAATCAAGTATGTAAAGATGAAAGACGCGGATAGTGCTATGCTGAATTCGCCATCAAACGGAGGATTTACTGGGCAATAGAAGTAGGCAAGTTTTACACCGGAGAAAGGGGGGGTTCATCGATTAAATAAAACGCGTGATTTACTGGCCGATGCCGATATTTTATAAAACGCAACGTGTTTTGTTTCGCTCGAGATCGGCTTCGCCGTGCGTTTGCCTCCTTTAAGGCGCGCGATGCTTAAACAAAAATCGTTACAACACGATATTCCGCCGCGAGAAAAGGTCTGGCTGCTGCTGCTGCTGCTGCTTCGACCGTGTGTATATATACGTTTCACATACGTAACCTTGAGGCGAACATAACGCTTAAATTGCAAGCGAGAGAGAAAGAGAGAGAAGTCTGCGTCGTTCAAGCAGCGCCTCTGCGTTTTTGCAAAAGCTCGTGTACTCGCTTGAAAAGTTTTGCAGTTAATTCAAGTAGCTTCTCGCTTTTCCCCCCTCGTCGTCTTCTCCCTGTACGTTTTATGTCTTATTTTTTGTATACTCGTATGAAGTATACAGTAGCGAAATGCACGGTCGTTTGTGAAAAATCTCGAAAAAGTTTTTGCAGCGCAGTCTTCTCCTCGAAGCGATTGTTCACATCTTTTGCAGATTCGAGGAACGCCTATACATAATTTAAAATCATGGTATCTACTGTAATCGGAGTGACGGGTAGTCGATGCTTCGTCCCAAAATTGCGCACAAAGTGTGAGTTGATGGGAGGGGGGGAGAGAGAGACCGGGTAGGAGAAACTAATCCGAGTCCGAAGGGCCAAATCAGCAGCAGCAGCAGCAGCAGAGAGTCTGGAGGTCGGCGTCGGTGGCGGCGCGTAGGAGGAGGGTTGACCCATGGACTATATCAGTCCGAAGAAATCTCGGTGTGCACGCGCTCGGACTCTCGGGGCTCTCTCTCTCTCTCTCTCTCTCTCGGGGTTATCGGAGATCAAGGGGGAGGAGAGAGAGCGAGAGCAGCTATATACTCCCCGCGGAGATGCCCCGAGATCGGAACGAGAGAGAAGGAGAGAGAGAGAGAGAGAAGAGGCCGAGCGCCCAATCGCAGGATCGCACTATATTTCCGCTCGACGGCGCGAGCTGACGAATCCTGCCGACTGGCGGCTGCGATTGGTCCGGGCCGCGGAGCCACCCTTATTTCCCTTGCTTCCCCCCCCCCCCCCCTTCCCAATTCGCTGCCTCGATCGCCCCTGCGGCACATATTCATTTTTCTCGAGAGCCGACGCCAGACAGCTAATTTTCCCCGACTCGTGAGAGTAAGATCTCCATGGCGACCGTGCGCTACCTCTCTCTCTCTCACTCTCTCTTATACTCTTATACCCAAGCCTTTTTCCCCGAAATTTCTGGGAGGGTACGCCAGTGTGATTGCTATTTATGCGCCGGGAGTTATGGGTCCGCCACCTCTGCATGCACGATAACTGAGCGACGCGTTCCTCGCGTTTGATAATGACAAAGCAAACTTGTTCCGGCAGCCAATGGCCGTGGAGAGGGAGGGAGAGAGAGAGAGAGAGAGAGAGAGAGAGAGGGACTGACCAAACATTCCACTCCGACGTGTGTGCAGGCACTAGCACAAATCATGCGCCTTCTTTGTCTATCGCTCAGCACGCGCTCTTTTATTATATTGACACTGTGCGGATGCGATTTTTATCGGGATAGCGCGTGCAGCGATTGTTTTCGCATTTTTTGCAATAATCTATATAGGCGCTGGCTGGCGACGCGCTGCACCTCTGTATATAACGGATCGCTCGTGTCGAGGGCTCGCTTATGCAGGAGAATCAATCTGATTTTACAAGCTATAGTAATGTTTTGTTTAACCGTAACGAATCGCTCTGTAGCGGTGACAATATTCGATTTCACTGAATAAATCGGGATTCAATGCTCGGTGAGCACGAGCAGTGGTGGTTGCCTGGAACGAACGAGAAGCGATAAAATTATCATTACGATGCTTATCTCGGGCAAAGCAGAAAGGTGACGTGTAAATTACCGGTGTAATCGACCTCTTAGCTGCAGAATTCTATTGCCAATATATATATATAGAGATGTATGCGCAAGTATAGAGGCGCACACTACACGCGCGTGCCTTTTACATTTATCGTTTATTTCGACTAGTATACTTTCACAAGCGCCTAAGCGCATGCCTATACCTGTTGACATGTTTACGATATATACGCGCGCGAGTAACCAAGGGACATGAACTTTGCACCGCAGCGGCCGTTACTTAAAGAATAATTTATTATTTTCAAAATTATCTACAGTCGATTACTGAAAAGATAAGACCTATGAGTGAGCCGAATAGAATTTTCATAATAAAATTTTATAGCTTTAAACAACTTTTTTCTTTATATCTTCGTTATTTAATATTTCAGGCTGATAAAAATCGCATATTACAGATGAAGTAATATTCAGAGTAAAAGTTTATTAGAAATATTTATCAAAAAGTTGGAAAAGAGATAAATTTGATAACTTATGCAAATATATTTTATAGTAAATAAATGAGTATAAAATAGTGATGTAAGTATTTAATTTATAGGTACAACCAATGTTTGGTATTTTAAGAATTTTTCGTTAAATCCAAGTGCGTTTTGGTGTAGGCTGCTCGATCGACACTTTCAAAATCTCAGAATGCTTTATAACGAGAATCTTATGTAAATTAGAATTTTCTTTCATATTATCAACATTTTATAAGCATCGGTAATCTTCATTTCTGTATATAGTCAAGAGGCCATTGAATAGTAAAGTGGCGAAATAAAAAAAAAAACATTAAAGTTGAATATTAAAATAATTTGAAATGACGGAAGGAGAGAGAAGGTATAAAGAGTGCGACTGGCAGCTTCGTATATCGTGTAAAACGAGGAAGAACGTCAGCGGCGGCGTCGATACAGAAAGCAGAGGGAGCGCCGTGATAACAATGATAGCGTTGTCCCGGCTCGGTTATCATCTGCCGCTGAAACGACCAGAGGAAGGGGAGAGAGAACGAGCGAAGAAAGAGAGACAGAGAGCCGTGCAATCGAGCGCATCATCATCGACTACCGTCTGCAGCGCACTCGCTTTGGCATAAAGACCCTCGCTCTCTCTCTCTCTCTCTCTCTCTCTCTATCTATCTCTTGTTCGTTTTACTCTCGCGTTCCGACAACTCTCCAAGACACATTGGAATAACAAGAACCGATACAAATTACGAAAGCAGTAGCGGCAGAAGCAGAAGCACGAATCCAAACTTAATTAAAAGGCCGGCCTTTAAAAGTTGCGGGGAAAAAAATGCGAAAAAAAGTGCGCGCAAAATAAAAAAAGGAAGGGAAGAGGTAAAACGAGGAGACGCGCGCTCGGAGAAACGCGTAATCGTGTGAGGCGTGCGCGTGCGTCGGTATATAGCGGTGCACCGCGCGAGCCTTAATTAGTAAAATAAAGAGCGACATTTGAGGGAAAGAGAGGGAGAGAGCGAGAAAGAGAGCGAAAGAGGTGAAAAAAAAATGACAAAATGAAAAGCGAAGAAAGGGAGAAGGTAAATAGGAGAAGAAGGAAAAAAAAGGAAAGAAAGAGAAGAGAGAGAACGCGGTGTAAGGAAAAAAAGTTGTGCGCGCTCGCGCTCGCGAGTCTTTGAGAATTAAAAGAAACTAGCGCGCGCTCTCGCGCAAATGGCAGGTGAGGAACGGTGGCACAGGGGGGAGGGG
>UELU01144609.1:50326-71688 GCA_900490025.1 Megastigmus dorsalis
GGGGGGGGGGGCGAGAGAGCGAGAGAGGAAGAGCGAGGAACGAGTATAAATGCCGCGACTGCAGCAGCAGCAGCCGTGATACGCCGGGCGAGGTGTGCGTCGCCGCGGTAATTACGCAATTTGCCACGGCAATTACCAAAGTTTTAATTGCCGGGCGCTGTAAGCCGCTTTGAAATAAAATTATATTCCCGCGGATACTTGTAACCGAGACGATTGTCGAGGATGCGAGGCAAATATAAGAGTCGCGCGCCTGCACCCTATACAGAATTACTCTCTTTTTCTTTTTTTACCCCGTTACGCGCCCAACTTTTGCGATTATATTCGCACCCGAGCATTGCCGCGCGTTTGTTCGAATACAATTCATTATTCGCATTTGTGCGGCAAACATTGTTCGGCTTTACTTTCGAGCGTCGGGTATAAGCAAAGCCGCGCATTCGTAGGAATTACTTCAGATTTTTAATTGAGTATATCTTTGACTCAACTTTGAAACGACCGCGACCATTTAGTATTTTTTCTCCCAAATCGTGTATTTTTTGTGTCCGGGCAAAGGCAACGGCAGTTCTTTTGCTTGCGCAACGAATTAAACAGATTGCACAATGTAGGAATCGCGTTAAGCGGCAAAATCTCGGCCCAAAGTATGCGGGTTGTTAATCCGCGGCGCAAAAAAAGAAATACGACCGGTAATTTTTGCGTTTCCGCTCCAAGGGCCCAAGGTATATAGCCTCGTTCGCGATAAGTGCACGTGGGCCGAGCCGAAGAGCTAATAGCTATCATATCTGTGCCCATCTGTTCGCCTAAGCGGATTTACAGCTGATGCAACTTAGACCGAGGGACATACATCTGAAGCTCCGATTCCCCGGGCGCGACTCTCCTTTTTGGGGACAGCTCGTTCCCCTTTTGTCGCAATCTTTGTTTCAGGATCCGCCCGTATATATACGTAAGTACGTAAAATAATTGGCCGTGGGACAATAAACTTTGAAATTGCTTTGGTGGTTATTAAAATTGCGAGTGTGTAAACAAAATGGGCGTGGATTTGGGAAACGAGGGTTTAATAAGAAAAATGTTTTTTTTTTTAATATTGGCTAAAAGTTCTGTTGGAATGTTATATGCATGGAAGCTACTTTTGACTTAAAACTGATTAAAATGCAGTATTTAAATAACGTTATCGCGTGTCAACATTATTGTATTGAAATACATGAAATTCAAATAAAATTTCAGTATTGCATAGATATTTAGTTAAACTAAATTTGATATACCAATCTGGCATGGTATCTTGCAAATAAAGTTTATATAGAAACTTGAACCTTACGAAAGTGATGAACACGTGAATGTTATCTTAAGTAATGTATCAAAATATTTTTATGTTGGAATTGCTTCACCTGAGAAAGTTGAATTTTTAAACATCACGTTTTTAAACTATTTGAGCTATCGAGGGTTTAAGCTAAAGTCAAGTCGAAATTAATTTCTAATTCGCAAGAAATGAATAATATCGTCGTCCTAAGTAAAAACGTCGTTTACGAAAGTTGAATCTCAACATCCAAAGAAATCCAGTTGTTGGGTCGCAGCGGCAGCTCTCAACTCTATTATTAATTAAAGTAGGCTGCGCGATTCTCTCAGCGACCTGCGGCCAGTGTCAGAGCGGACGAAGATGGCGCAGCTCGCGTTCAGTAAGAAACGACGTCGACGGGGCTGATTTATTCTCGCTCTCAGCAACTATCGCGGTCTTATCTACGCGCAGTAATCGCGCCCGAAAGAGAGGAAAACGGTATGTATATATATATATACAAGAGGCAATTAGAAAAACCATTTGAGAATGATTCGTTTGCGCAACTGGATGGCTGAACCGCGAAAGGGACACATGTGCCGCCGCGCGGAGCGTCGCTTATAATTGGCTAGACTCAACCGCTTACACAACGCGTGTGTATACGTCGAGCTCCCATTCAAATCATTTTCGCAAGTGTTCGATCCCTGGAACTCTCGTCGCTCGCTCGACTCGCTCGCCGATCGCCACACGCTTTTTACGTAATCCCGCGAATAATCCGCGTGCGTCTGGCGAGCGTCCGGTGGCCAGCAACAGCAGCAGCAGCAGCAGCGCAAGGAATAAGAAGAAGAAGGAGGATAAAAAAAACAATGGCCAATCCCGATGGCTTCGAAAGATTGAAATTCCCCGAGGAAGGACACGAGCGAGAGAGAGTGAGACGCCGGGAAAAAGTAGCCATGGCTATACTCCGAAACTTATAAATATTAATCGCTAGCCGAACTAACGCGTAATCTATAGGCGACATACGAGCGCGGAGGTAAGGTTATACGCGCGCACGTGTGTGTGTGTGTATGTGTGTGTGCCTCAAAGAAAGAAGCAATTTCGTACAAGCGAGAGAGAAAGAGAGACAGAGAGACGACAGAGGCGAGGGAGGAGGGGGGCATTAGAAAGTTTATGGGCGCAAGCTCGCCATAAATTAAAATGCAAAGTGAGCTGGATGCTGGACGATAGACTCCCTCTCTCTCTCTCTCTCTCTCTCTCGTGTGTGTATATGTGTGGGTCAAGGATCGAGTGGTACGTTGGCGGAAGAAAAAAAAAACGGCAAAAGACTAAAATATATTGTCGGCGGAGCTGAGCTGGGAGGGGCTGGAAGCTGCTTCTTCATCCCTCCTCGATTGGCTTGCAAACAATAAGCAGCCGAGAGTGCGTTCTCTCTCTCTCTCTCTCTCTCTCTCTCTCTCTCGTCTCGGCTATATGGCCTCTTTTATTTCCACTTTTATTATCCGCCAGCTCTCTTTCTCTGCCTCTCCTTCTCTCTTTTCTCTTGCTCTCCTGCCATTCTCGCGGGAGTGGCTAGCGCGTGACGTCACCCTCTCTCTATTTCCCGCGCGCTACACACACACACACACACACACACGCACAGACATATCTATATATATATATATATGGGTATGTACCCCACGCGCGACTGCTAATGACGCCGCTTACCGGCTATTACCGGTGCAGTGCAGTCGGGGCACACCTCCGTCGCCGCTGTCTCGCTGCTGTTGCTGCATTCTTCATCCCTTTCTCGGTCTCGAAGCTGCGGCAAGGGCAGTAGCAGCAGCAGCAGCAGCTCCTCGCGGCCAAGCGACTCGACTCGAGTACCATCCCCCGTTCTTTCTTCGTTCCCAGCCTTTCTTCTCTCTCGAGGTTCTCGCGGTACTCGTCAGCTCGAGAGCCATCTCTTTCTTTCTCTCCGGTTCAGCTCCGCTCTTGGGAGCGCACAAGTGCGATGTCTTGACCGCGCTGCTGCTGCTGCTGCGACGATGACGACGATGACGACGATGACGACGACTCGGCGCGACACACACACGTGCGTCATGGTTATAGTGTACGGCAGAATTGGGTTGCCTGCTGAGCTCTTCAATTCTCTACGAGAAGACCTTTCCTTTTCGACGCGTGCGCCAGAAATGTTTTCCACCTCGACTGCTGTTTCAGCTGAGAATTTCTACCGAGACGCACCCGATAAGAAATTGATGTATATAAGATTTACAGTTGAAAAGGCACTGCTCAAGTACAGGAAAATTCTCGTAATCGGTGATCCACCTGCTGCAGAACTTCTCTTTCCGCATCAACTTTTCAAACGTGCTCGCAATTCGAGCTTTCGCTCAACGAGATTCAAGTGGAGCAGATAAAGAGAGAGAGAGAGAGAGAGCGGTCTCGAAAAAGCGCTCTCCTTCCGCCTTAAAAAAAAAATATAAGAAGCAACCTCCTGAAGTTTCGGCTGCAAGCCAGAAAGCAGGTGAAGTTTTCCCTAATCTCAAAGTTGGAGGAGCACGTATAGGCCTAAGGCTCGTGGGTTATGAAGCAAAAGCTAAGAGAGTCTCGAGCTTCTGAATTAACCCTCGAGCTGCCGGGCCTGAAGTGCGGCAGCCGCAGCAGCAGCAGAAGCACCAGCAGAGCAGCTTCAACTTCAGCGGCCCTGCTGCAACAAGGGCATTACGGATTCGCACTCGAGATATAATGCGCCGCGCGATCCAATACCATTTTCGCTATTTCTTTCTCCGAACGACTTCGTGGACACGCGCGCTATAGTTTATATATATGCCAACTGTGCACGCGCAGAGAGTCGCATGGCCAGTTGCACGTCGCGCGCTCGAGGCCAATCTCAGCGGATGATTGCAGCAGCCGAGGTGTAATTGCAAGGCGAGCGAGGAGTTCGATTTGTGGAAACGAATTGCCAACAGAGAGAGAGTGAGAGAGAGAGAGTGAGCGAGCGATGTATATATACAAGTGCCATTTCCGCGTCCTTCCTTTTTCTTCCCTTCGAGTACGCGGCGAATTATTATAAGCACTACGTCGATGTCTTTGGCTCGTCTTTTTGTCGTTCCGTCCTCGTCCTCGTCCCCCCCACCCTCCCATCGGTGGAACGACGTCCCGTATATATACACGGTCCCGTGTATATACGTACACACTATACGCAGGGTGGGAAAGAGAGGGAAAAAAAAAGATTCTTGTCTCGTAACTCTGTGCCGATCCTGTCCCTTCATTTCCGTTTATCGTAAACTCGTCGGTTGATGAGCGTGACGGATGTCCATTTCCGATTATGGCTTTGAAAATGCGTTTGCTGAACGGCTTCTTCCCTCTTTCTTCCTCCCCTCGCGCACTCGCGTCTCTCTCTCTCTCTCTCTCTCTCTCACTTTTTTTATTTTTACTCTTCGACATTATCACCAGTAATTGCGCCTCGTCCCCGCACTCGCGACTATATACATCGCTTCGGCCTTTATTTGCCTCGCTGTACCTCCTGTGCGGAGACCCATTGTTCTCGGGCGCGCGGACGTTATCCGATGAAAACGCGGTCGCGTACTCTTTTCCATCGCTCTCTCGCTCTCTTGACTCCCGCGCTGCAGCCCCACGCACTTCCTTCCCCCCGCGACTACGCGTCCGCGCCCAGCAGCAGCAGCAATCGTATTTGCGCCGCTCGCGCAGGTCCCTCGCTCCTTTTTAACGGCCCTCCGCGAGAGCAGAGCGAAAAAAAAAAAGTATATGTACACTCGCTCTTCCGCCACTCCTCCCCCGCACTGCCGCTTTTTTTTTTTACGTCCCGAGCAATTTTCTCCACTGACATTTTTTTACGGCGCGCGGGCGCACAGCTTCCACGAGCGCTCGAGCGTATAAAAATCCGACGACGACGACGACGAATGCGACTCGCTGCGGGGATTTTTTCCTCTCGCTGCTGATGCTGCCGACTGCTTCCCCGTTGCTCAAGAGAGCGAGGAGCTGCTGCCGCCGAGGACGGTTTTTCCCGCAGCTCGCCCTCTCGCTTATTTCTCCCTTTTGCTGCTGCCGAGTGTGCGAGAGAGGGAAAGCTGCTGCGCGCAATCTAAACTTCCCGTGACGCCGAGCGCGCGCGCGAACCGAAATAGCTCGAGCCGCAAAGCTGCCCTACACGCGAACCAGCTAAATGGCCGCGTGCGCCACCGAGACGCGTATAATCCACCCTGCGCGTGATTCGCAGAGAGCCGTATATACGTATACGAGGCAGTCGCGACGATCAGCTGTCCTTTTTCTTCTCGCGCGCTGCGGAATCGATAATTCCTCGCTTGTGTATTGGCTGCTGCCGTGGCTCGCCTCGAGTATGATGCAAACGAGGATACGCGCTCTCGTGCACGCGTGGTTATTATACCCGGGCGTACGAGTTGTCGCGCGTCGTGAAAGCCAGCCGCGGTTGTTCACTCGCACTATATATGTGTGTGGCTCTTCTCTGTTTGTAAGTCGAGCCCCGAGGCAGCTTCTCCTGCAGCGTAACCCGCCTGCAGTCCTAACGAGCTTTCCCCGCCGCTCGCACTCGCGGATTATCCCCGTCTACGACTCGCTGCAGCGCAGTATTCTCGTCTCCGTATATACTCCGCTCCTCCCTTTTCTCCGTCTGCGGAATGAAAATCCCTCTTCTCGGAAAGCTTGCGTTTCGCCGCAGCGCGAGGCAAAAATCAATTGCCACGAGTACACGCTCGACACGCGTTTATAGGGTAGCTGTGGTGTCGCTCGATCGACGCAAGGCTATTTTCGACCGCGAGCGTTAACTCCGATGCAAATAATCCTATAGGGGGACGAGGAACGGTGCAGACGCAGATATCGCGGCGTGTGCGCGTGCAGCTGCGCCCGTAAAAGAGCTGCGTGCATCATCGGCGAGAAAATCGAGGTCCGTATTGGGCGAAGGTGCGCGCATAAAGCCAAACGAGAGTGAGAGAGAAGCGAGCTCGGATCTGATAAGCGCGGATAGCCGTAAGTCAACGGAGCGTTGCGAAACACTGTTTTCCCCCGCTCTCTCTCTCTCTCGCTCGCTCGAGAAAAATCTTCCCGCGCGATTGAATCCCGTGTGTGTGTGTGTGTAGCCGCGGTGGCCAAAGGTCATCAGATTGCGGCGAGAGAGCGCCTAAACATCTAGTTTTACCGGCTGGGCCCGGGCAATTAGTAGCCCGGCGGCCGCTCGCGGCACTGCTACAGCTTCTCTCTGTCACTGCAGCGCGATTTCGGATACACTTGCACTGTGTATATGCTATGCAGCGGCGAAAGGCTCGACTCTTTCTCTCTCTCTCTCTCTCTCTCTCTCTCTTTCTGTCTCTGTCTCGCGTGGCGCGGTGGGGTTATCTTGATGAATGGGCCGTCGTCGTCGCCGCTGTAAGAGCGGGAAAAAGTGAAAAGTGCCTCCTAATGTAGCAGCTATAGCGGCTCGGTGTCCGATTCGGCGTCGCGCTTATCTCCCCTGCATATATATATATACGTGAACCGCGCTCACGAGCTAAGCGCACCCAACAGAGATCGCCGCGGCTCGAGAATCGTGACTCACGCCAAAGTGTGTGTCTGTGTGTGCATGTGTAGTGCATCTAACCTGTTGGCTCTCTCTCTCTCTCTCTCTTCGGGTATATACCGATCGGAGCTAATACGCGGCGTGAGTTCGATGCAAATGCCGCCGACGAGGCTTGCGAAACCGTGCGAGCAGGTTCTCCTCTTGTCTATTATCGCGGACCAATTAGCCGATGTGCGAGCCCTTTTTCGTGGGGAGCGGCTCTCTCTCTCACTCTCTGGGTGGAAAGTTCAATGTTTACGACGAGCCGGTGTATGGCGGCAGCAGCAGCAGCAGCAGCAGGAGGCGACGTTAAAAAGGCCGATTTATTTCCGGCGGCCGCGTGCAGCGTTAGCGTATATAACTGCGCGCGTAACGCACGGGCGCGGAAAGGAGAGACGGAGAGAGGGAGGTGAGGCTTTAACGAGACTCCGAAAGTTAAGTTATGCGCCAGGTGAGTGTATGACGGCGGCTATATATATAGACATGTATTATGCGTGCGCGTGCGTGTGTATGTGCGTGTGAGGCGAGGAGCGCCGTATCGAGGAACGAGCAGAGAGAGAGAGAGGCGAGGTGAAAGAAGAAGAGAAAGAGAGAGAGAGAGAGAGAAAGAAGAGAAAAACGAGCGGATAAGAAGCGAGTCCCGAGCGAGCAAGGTGTAGTGTGCTGTGCTCGCTGAGTCTGTGTGTGTGTTAGTGTTGGAGCGAGAGAGAGAGAGAGAAAGAGTACGGCCGGTTCTCTCTCCGTCTCGCTCTCTCGAGAGGTGGTTAGTTCTGGGCATTCTTCGATGTTCACGGCCCTCCCCCACGTTTATTCTGCCTCATTTATCCCCGAAGGTTCGCCTCGCTTTGCTTTCGTCCAACGCCTCCCCCCACTTTTCTCTCTCTCTCTCTCGGGGCCCCCTCGCTCCCTCGTTCCCAGCCAGCAGTACTATACACAGCGCGAGAGAGAGAGAGAGAGAGAGAGAGAGAGAACGAGGCCTCCCCTCCTCTTCTCGTCGACCAAATTTCCAGCCTCTGACGAGAGTGCGGTGGTGATGGTGTACATGCTGGTGGTGCTATGCCGCAGCTTCTCTCTCTCCCACGGGCCGCGCTCTCTCTCTCAGGTGTTAAGTAAAAACGCGCCCGCCTAACACAATCCCACAAAGCTCGCCTTTATTTACTACATGCCTCGGCGAGTTCGACCCCCTCTCTATATATAGGACTCGGTGCACCGGTATATACACCGAGCGAGGCCCGATTACCGCGAGAGCCCCGTCTAGTCCTCCTCTTCTTCTCCTCCTCCTCCTCCTCCGCCGCCGCTTTTTAAATCGCAAAATTAGGTGCTGCGCGCGTCTCTCTCACTCTTTCTATCTCGCGCGCGGACTTGCACACTGCACACGCCACGAACCAGACCCGATAAACAAGAGCACGATTTATGTTTCATTACACTTTGCGGGCGAAGGGCCTCTGCGAGTTTCTTCTTTTTTTTTTTCCTTTCCTCTTCTCTCGCCGCTTGTTATTAACGGATGGAGTCTGTATCGAATTCTGGTCTAAAACAAGATACTAAATCTGTAAAATCATCGAGCCCCGTAAGTGACTTGCCCGATGTCTATAGGATCTTATACCTGCTTTTCTCGGAGTACATCATTAGGTTTTCGAAATCTTTGAGATGCATCTGTTTCATATTGTTCGAGCGTAAAAATATACGCTTTCAAGTTGTTGATTTATAGTCGAGGATCATTCTATTCAATAGTATTTACAAAAACATTCTAATTTTTTTCCAAAACTACTATGTCGATGATGCCAACTAAAATAAAATAAAAACCCAATTAAATTCGTCAGTTTATCAAATATATGCAGAGCGAACTCTCGGCAATTTAAACGAAAAACGTCCGTTTCGCAAACGGGCCACTTTAAATAGCGGCGTCTTTCAGCGCGCTCAGAACGAGTATAGTCGGAAAGCATTTCCCGACACCCTCCATAGTGGGTCGCGCACCGCATGCGCGGAATATTTACCGCGCGTCAACTCGTCCCCGCGTCCCACACACAAGCCGCGCGGCAGCATTCAGCTTCTTTCTGCAACGTGCAATTCTTAATTTTGCCGTGCGCCGCGCGCGGCGACTTTCCTTCGCTTGCAGCACCAGCCAGGGCGAGTTTGCTCGCGCGGAGACATCGTGAATAAGTTATAGGAGCGGCCGCCGCTGCAGTCACTGCGCACACGGCACGACACTGCAGCCGCATAGAGGAGAGAAGCCTCGCCCACCAAAGTACCGCTACAATTATAGCTCTTTGTCGCGAGAGCAACTTCGCTAAATTCTAAAACCTACGGAGCACTGCAGGCTACTCTTTTTTTTTCTTGTTGCATCTTCTCCCTTCAGCCTCTCGTCGCGCAAACCGCAACGCACAAGGACACGCGTTACGTCTTTGTGTGGCTGTGGCTGTGTGTATCGATGTGTCCCACGCCTCTGGTTCTTCTCCTCGGTTCGGCCGCCGTGCGGTAATGTCATTACTCGCGATAGCATCTTTCCGCGAGAGCGGACTAGAGAATCGAGAGCCCGGTGTACCGCATGGGGGAGGCACGCAGGAAAGAGATGTATACGGGAACCGGGACGAAATAACGAATGAAGCAGAAGACAAATTTTCCTTTCCCTCGGACGGAGTTTCCCCGTCGCAGCCGATTCTCCCTCTCATTCTCACACACAGAGAGAGAGAGAGACAGCGAGGTCGACTGGCCTCGGGGGCGAAACAATCGGAAAACAATTTCAGCGTCGCGGGAGGAGAAAGATAGAGAGTGAGAGAGAGCGAGAGAGTAGGGGTCCAAGTTTGGGTCTTCCATGTCTCTCTATCTCTCTCTCTCTCTCTCTGCTCCCGGCTGCAGCAGCGGCAACGGCGGACCTCCGGCTGAATACGTACGAGCGCCTTCTTTGAAAAGGGTCCTGCGGGAGCCCCTATCTCTCCCGTGGATCTGCACCGCATTAGCGCTCGAGCTCTATAGGTACCTCCGTACCTGCACCTCGCTTATATATACATATATATAGACTCTCGCTCACTCTCTCTCTCACTCTCTCTCTGTCGGAGTACGTATATATATCCCCAGCTCGGTTTTGCTCGCTCTGCGGCTTGCGTATGCCCCTCACGAGCTGTGCAGCGGACCATTTGCGACGACCGCTTCGTGCTTTTCCCTCTTCCCCGAAGAATCGCGCGCGCTAGAGTATATATGCATGAGCGTTATGTATGGGTTCTGATCCGCAACGAGTGACGCGCTGAGAATTGCATATTCAACTGTATTATGATGGAAGACTGTTTCCGATTTTTGTTGCGATTGTTTATTCTGTCCCTCTCTCTCTCTCGCAGCCTTTCGTTTGTTTAGTTTTCGTTACAGCTTAGTGTGAACCCCAATTACATAATAAAGAGAGGTATTAGTGTAGGGCTGTTTATATGCAGATATAATTCACTACTGAGTTATAGTTTTAATTGCCGAAATCAGATAAATCAATACCTATCTTATAAAAATCCGTCTTTTTTATAGAACATAGTTTCAACAAATAAAAGTGAGTTAGATCATTTAAAAATATCTTCAATTTTGTTTTTTTTTTTTCAGATTAAAATATTTCTCGTCTACAATTATAATATTATATATCTAACTATTAGCAATAAAAGGTAAATAAACTTCGTCCTTTTATTAAAAAAATATAATTTTTCACATTCACTTCATGTTACGAATCGTAATAGTTGTAAAAAAAGAAATAGGTATTTCACACGGAATGTATTTAATAAGGGCGATCAATTGTAATAATATATCCAATATAACCCGATATCAAGAATAAAGCAAGTTTACGCATTCAACTATTGTACCACGCCACTCGCACATGCTATTGTAATCAATCCAAATTCAATTTGGTAGTTTAATAAAAAAACAGCACTTCCAAGAAACCTGCCATAGGTCGTCGTCTGAAAAAGCGGCGCGCGAGCGAGTCTCCACGAGCACTTCTTTTCACGTCTACCCACCCTCTTTCTCTCTGGCTGCGATCGCAGTTGGGAGTCCCGCGCGACAATTAGCGGATATACGAGCGAGCGAGTGAAAATAACGCGGCTCGAAACGGAGCAAGACAGAGAGAGAAGGAGAAAGAAATATAGAGAGAGAGAGAGAGAGAGAGAGAGAGAGGACATAAGCAGGGCACCAAGCTGAGAAAGAGAGCTATACAAGAAATAGGTTATGCATCGCGTGCTCGCGGACAACTTGGCATTTCGGCCTCTCTGTCTCTCTCTTTCTCTCCTCTCCCGTGTCGCGCTCGCTCACAATGGGAACAATAAGGATCTGCCCTTCCGCCGCAGTCAAGAACAAAGCCCCGGGTCCCTCTCTCTCTCTCTCTCTCTCTCTCTGGCACTCTCTCTTCGATTCCCTCTCTCTTTCTCTCTCTCTCTCTGTCTCACTTTCTTGTATATACACGTCGGCATAATAGGGCGCTGCCGGCGCTGCTCGTCGTCGCAGTCGCGCGCGATCCGAGCCGCTTAATCCGAACGGCGAGAAAAAGACGTCCTCGTATATAGTCGTCGTAGTCGCGCGCTCCGCAGCGCAGCCCATTATATCGTTCTGAATGAAGCGCCGCGGCTGTTTGCGTGTTTTAATACAGGGGTTTTGGATTTCACGCCGCCGCCGCCGCCGCCGCCGCCGCCGCGAGTACCGTCGTGCACCTCTCTCCTCTCTCCTCTCACTTCCCCGTCCGCGCGGCGAGCAAAACTTCTCTCTCTCTCTCTCTCTCTCTCTCTCCCTGATATTCCGCAGCAGCAGCAGCAACGAGCGAACGAGCGAGCGAGCGGAGCCAGGCAGAGCGCGAATCAAGTTCTTTTTTAATTGGTGCGCGCGCGCGACGCTTCTCCGGTTCGAGCCTCGCTCGTTCCCCCGTATAGCCTTTGTGTCTCTCTCTCTCTCTCTCTCTCTCTCTGTGTTTCTCTTTCTCTCTCTCCGCTTCGCCTCCTACGCTCTCCGCTCCTCCTTTTTACACCTTTTTCAGCCGAAACACGGCTCTACTCGCTCGCTCGACGTCGTCGCATTCAGTTGCGTATATACGCGAATCGATGCTCCCGCCCGTCCCTCTATATATACATACATACTATATATACTGCACTCTATATGTAAGAGAGAGAGAGAGAGAGAGAGAGCGGGGCGAGCTAATTGAAAAAGCTGGGAGCGGAAAGGCGAGAATGAAAACCGAGAGTGGCGGCGGCGCAGGCCTCGGCTCGTGTAATCGATTAATCGAGAGAGGTATATAAAAGGGCAGGAAGGAAGCAAGAGGGCCGATTTCGGTCATCTCTCGCTCGCTCTCTCACGTGTGCTCACACACGCACACACATGCACAGACGCACGCACGCACGCAGGTGCTGCACCACATGCGTAGACATTGGCAAGGCTCGCGCAGGTATATATGGAAGGCGCGCACTCGGTCGAGACACGCTCGTTGTTGGAAATAACGACATAATGACATGGTAGGGACGATGACTGCCCGAGGTAGGTAAATCCAGGGAGTAGAGAAAGAGAATGAGAGAGAGAGAGAGAGAGAGAGAGAGAGGGTGAGGAGAGGAGCGAGGCAGCGGCGGCGAACGGCTCGTTGGTCGGCTCAGCCGAGCTCAGCCGGTTTATCAACTACCGCGCGGCGAGAGCGATTTCCGCTTTCTCGCTCGAATTGCGAGCGACGCGCGCGGCTTGTCGTCGAGCCTATCTCTCGCTCAGCGCGCCCAGAGCCGGCGGCGACTTTTTCTCCCCGCGAATTTTCTTCTCCTCGCGCGAGCCGCCCGAAATGGACTGCCCGAGCACCGAGAGCCGCTGGCTGCTACTGCTGCTGCCGCTGCTGCGGAGCCAAATTGAGGTTACTTAAGAGCAACGTTAATGAGTAATTGCTCGAATCAGCGCCATTTACACACTGAGCGCATAGGCCGAGCTAAGCTCGAGCTCCGCGTAAAACGCACTGTTGCCGCGTTGCTGCCGCTGCGATACGTCCCTCGACTGCGCTTAGAATTTTATCTGGATCGTGTTTCGCCATTTGTGAATGTATATAGCTCAGTGTTGAGTTTGTGTAGTCATAGAGGCCACAACGATTCGGGGATGACATTTTTGTGGATTCCCGTCTAAAAGTATGTTTCAAATTGTGCAGTTTTCTACTAGCATTAAGATAAAATAAATAAAATTTCTGACGTACGTATATTTTTATGTAATTCTATATAATTTTAACGTAATTTTATACATTTAGAAGATATACGCAAAGTATAATTTACAGACGGACGTTGTAATTTGTTTAAAGTTGAATCCTAATAATAATTCTTGTATTTAACGATTTATTTTTAATTAAATTGTACTAATTAAGTTTCTCTCCCCATATTATAATTTAATGAAATTTATGCTATATAAATATATGATTATTGAATCTTCTTATTTCCACTCATGTTGTATACTATAAAGAAAACGAGAATTTTCAAATAATATACTTCTTTCGGAGTTTGAATATGAATTATTCTAACGAACTTGAACACTCTCAAACTGCATTTGAATTTTTATTAGCTCATATGCAGCGCATCACCTGGCAATATGCGAAACCGACTGCAATGTAAACAAAGCGTTGGCGAGATCAAGCATGGCGATATATTCGATGCAGTGGCGAAAACACGCCGCGGCAAAAGAGAGCGCTCGGCCGCGCCCGAGAGAGAAACAGAACAAACAAGCGCATAACTCGATAAAAGATTCTCCTAAACGAAGTTGGCACGCGATCGCCTCTCTCTCTCTCTCTCTCCGCCAGCACTGCACGTGCATACGTGCGTAATATGGTAGAATATAAAGCGCATGCGGCTCGTCTTGCTGCGCATGCACGCTCGCGACTTTCGACCTCTCCCGTCGCCGCTCTATACATACATAAACATATATGTATATATATAACCGCGAGCCACAGTTGAATTAACCGTGCGCCTATAAAGAGCGCCTGCACCGGCGCTGCTGCGCTAAATCAATTCGGCGGGCTATCGCGCGCACCTTGTACAATACCGGCTCGTAGTCCATTCGTCGTCTCGCTCGTGCTTCATTGATCGATGCAGCTTAGCTCCTTCGCGCTCCAACTATACGGGTGTGTATGCAACAACGCACAGCTACGGCGAGGCTCTCGTAAAAACGACACGGCTTTTTGCGAAAACAAGCGCTGGCTTTTTGCCTAGTATATATATGTGTGTATTCACACGGCAGAGAGAATGAAGGAGAGACAAAATAAAAGACGGTATCGAAAGGCGATCGAAAATCAATGTCGCGACTGCGCTGGGGAATTCACAGCCTCTCTCTCTCTCTCTCGCTATGGGTCCCGACGTCGACGAAAAATAAAGTATACAGAGAAGAACGAGAGATAAAAAAGGAGCAGCTCGAGAGGCTTTTTTCAGCGTTCGCGCGCGCGAGCATCGATGTTTTCGAGCAAGAAAAACGATCCTGCGCGCCACACGAAAAAACGAGGGGGGGGGGGGGGAAGGGAAGGTGCAGCGGTGTGCTGGTCTCTCACTGCAAAAAAGCGAGGAAAGCAAAAGGAGCAAAAGGCATTATGTGCGCGGGTCGTTGGGATGGGCAGCTCTTCTCGCTGCTGCAAAAGGTGCGGATAAAAATAACGTGCAGCGAGCGCGGATATACAGCAGTGAGAGCTAAAAAAAAAGAGAGAAATGAAAGAAAGAGAGAGAGAGAAAGAAAAAGATACTCACCATAGAGACTGGAATAGGTCCTCCCGCTCCGTTGGGGTAGGGATACGGCGAGACAAGGTAGCCCATGTTGAACGAGGAGGTGTGCGGCGTCGGGTCCACCTTTCCTGTACAATCCAGACAAACAAACGAGAAAGTGAGATTATTATTCAGCGCTTATAACAGCTCTCCTCGATAGGCTATCGCCGCGGTGCATAGCATGCTTAGATTATAATCGCGCGGCTATAGGCAGTCGCGAGCAGCACCGGCTTTTCGCGCCTACTTAGACTCATTATAAGTGCTTATCTCGTGGGCATCGGCCACCTTTTACCACAGCCGCCGCCGCCGCCGCCGCCGCCACTGCTACTTTCCGCGATTATTTATTGCTTTATCGCGACAAGTATCACCCCCGTTCCCTCCCCCCGTTCGCAGTTCCCCTTGAATTGATTTAGAAAGCACTATATGTGGCCTTCCCTTCGCGTCGCTTCCAGTCTCGCGCGTATGACTTTGGAGGAATGCAACGGCTCGCGTGCATGCGTATGCGTGGTGTGTGTGTGTGTGTGTAGAGGCCATATCTCGCAGCGTTTATCGACTTTTAAAAGCTTTTTCAAACGACAATTAATCACTTTTGTCCTGTAAATCATGCAAACACACACACGCATACGGGCACACGCGCGCTCCAACCTAGAGGTTTGGCAAACTGTTGATACTTAAACTGAAATGTAAAAGCGTTTTGGGTTAAATGTGTTTCTGGGCAAAAAACCTTTCCGCAGTGACAAGCGTCAAAGTGTTATATACACTCGATTTATAATGCTCTTTTTCATCATCCATCATTTCGCAGTGCTTAGTTCGTAAAGCCTTTTGTCAGTGCAGCAGCGGTATAATTTTCGTGCAGCGTTTGTGCATTAACTGATAAGTGTGGGACGACATTCTCGGATATTTGTTTTCTATTCAAACATACAGGTTTGTAAATACAAGTTACAAATAATCGCTAATTTCAACAATGACGGACACTTTAAATCATGTAAATAGAAAATATTTTTAGCGCAACAATCTACGTGTGCTGATTACCATAGAATTATAAGTTATAGTCATAGTCAAATTCTATAAGTAATAAATTATTTCAAATTGTCGTTAAAGTATAAGATACTTTTATTCTTATCCAACTGACTCATTCCGCTCTCGTTATAATGTTTATATTGCAATTTATCAATTGCATTTCACCATCCAGCTATATAAAAAAAAAACATAATCCACAGAAGCGGTCAATATTATAGAAAAATCGATAAATCTAGAGAGGAGAAACCGCCGAGCAACTCCTTACATCCGCGCAGCGTCGGACTCTCACAAAGGACGGATAGCAAGCAAATCGATTTGGTAGTAGCGCACACACGCACACACACACACACATGCTCGGTGTATGATAATGCCGCGTGATTATATTCAATCCCAAGGCGTGACGATCTACACGGAGCCGCAACAGCAGCAGCCGTCCTCGTCGGTCGCGACATTCCGCATGCAAATGCAACAAACAACAACGCGTCGCTGCTGCACACGCAGACTCCGCCGCTGCGGCGATGCATATTTTCTGCCTTAGCGATTTCGATGCATGAAACCGAACGATAAAGGTGCACGGCGACTGCGGCGGTAGCTCGCGAACGAAAAAACCTCGAGGAGTATTGTGCGACGAGGCGGCGCAGGAGGAAAAAAGAAGCAAGAGGAGGAAGAGGTGCGGACGCGCGAGGGCCTCCGAGCGCGTCTTGTATATACACTCCTCGATCAGCGACACGCGCAGTTATCCGAGGCGCGCACATGCGTGCGATGCGTATATAGCCGCACGCACCTCGCGCCTCGTCCAACTTTATTGGTGGTGTGACCCAAGCTCTCTTACCCCTCCACATCTTACGTTTCTTCCCCCCTCTCTCGTTTGTTTTTTATCTCGCTATCTTCTCCTATGTCCTTTTTTCCAACTGACTTTCTACCCGCACTTTTTTTTTCCTTTCGCTCGATTCTTATTTGTCTCTCTCTCTCTCTCTCTCTCTCTCTCTCTTCCTTCTCCCTTTCGTTCCTCGTAACCGCACTTTATTTTCGTTCCGATTTCATTTGTTAAATACTTTTCGTGCTATTGTTCTCGCTCGCGCGCGGTCCGAGATGAGATGCAGTCGTGACAAAAGTCACGCGAGACAAATGCGTTTGTCTCGAGTGTGTATATATATAAAGTTTAATATGAAACGCGCTTTGAGCATTTTTATTTAATTAACTGGTTTTGGTTGATGAACGTTTTATTTTTTTTATTAACGTTTCGTTTAATATCATAATTTCAGTTATCTATGTTATATTATTTATACTTTTATACGATTTATACAATGCAGCTTTATTATTTTAAAATTAAAAAATATATATGAATTTCATATTATACATGAATTCTTTTTCCAATTAATTTATAATTATTCATGTAATAAATCTTCTTCAAATATTTAATAATTTTACAACCTCGAGAGAGAACATGAAAGAAAAAAATTATTCATTATTTATTCCATAATTTAGCACGAGGGCCTTTAATAAAACTAAATATAATTATTAAAATTTATTTTTTTATTTTTTTTAAATAAAATCAAAAGTGTTGAGATCGGTCACAATATATTTGAAGGCTATTTATGCAATAAAAAAATCTACTTCCTTGACGATTTAGTATTGTATTCAAGAACAAATATTATATAAATAGATTTTTACAGAGTATTTTAAGTCATCAATAAATATTTTCGTATATTCAATTTCTACGTCTTGATTTTATGTCCCTGTTAAAATAGCACGCAATATGTTGTGCGAGCTCATTTCTTAGAAGCTCTATATCAATAACTTATATTATTATACCTTCTACCTTTATCCATTTTAATGTTGACAGATTCTAGAAATCTGTTTATAATAATAGTACTACGATCAAAATTTAATTCTATTTAATTATTATCAAAATTCCAAGAAATAATCAATATAAGAAAGGATATCGTAATTCTTATATATTGATACTCAGATACTTATATAAGCAATGCTCTAGTTGAGTGTATCGCATATAATTTTAACATATAGATTAAGAAATCATGTATTTTTATTTGAGGCCTTTAACTAAGCCTTTTATTAGTTTTGCTTGAAATATATATATGTATATAAGCTTCGTATTTTTATTTATGTATTTATTTTCAATATTTTAAATATATCACCAGTATGGAAATACCAGTGGGGAAAATATTTCGTTTAACAATAAGTGAAAATAGCCTTATGCACAGACTAAGCAATTTTTCTAATACAGAACCCGATATCTGTCGAAAAATAAATGGAGGAGGAGGAATCGTGTTTCGTACTTCCGCAGCGAAGCCGTAAAGTCCGATCGCACCCTCTGTTTACTTCCCCGACTTGTTGGAATAATACTCAACCGGGTAATTATAGATAGCCGCCGCCGCTGCCGCATGCGCCCATACACTATATATACAGCGTACAATGCAGTCCGAGCTTCCGAGCTCCGGCGCCCGTAAAATTTCAAAACCCAAACGCCAAAAGCCGCCTCCACCGCTTCACCACCTCAGCGAGCGCGTGTCGACTGTTGACGACTTTTTTCCGCCGCTATATAGTTTTCAAAGAGCCGCGCCGACTGTGAACTCGTGTGTGTGTGTGTGTGCCCCAGCTCCCGAAAACAGCTGTGAAAACGCCCTGAGGCGCGGCGGCTTCATTGTGCAAACGGAACGGGCCGGAAAATCAGGCTGACGCGTCAATTATCGGCGACACTTGAGCAACTGGAGCTCCTAAGAGATATAATACGCGCGCTGATTATAAATTATGCCGTATCGTATGTACCGAGTTTAATCAGCTTCTCTTATGTTTGTTCGACTGCTGAGCCATGCTCTCCCTCTCTCTCTCTCTCTCTCTTAGCATTTCTCGGCATCTTGGCTATACAGAAGTGCGTGCGTGCGATTTCGGGATCGAGTTTTCGGAAACGAATGATCCGGGAGGGACGAACAGCTATAAGGAATAGAACAATAGTGGGCCGAGAGAGGCTTGCAGAGATAAAGAAGGAAAAGAGATTGAGAGAGGGAGGAAGAGAGAGAAAAGGTAGAGCGAGAACTGTTAATGCTATTACGATGAAACTTGTGTGTGTACAGGCTTGTTGTCGGCTGCTAAATTACTATAATTGTGAAGTTCCGGCGATTTTTAGATTAGCTCTGGTCCATCAACGCTGCTGCGCCAGTATACCTTCTACCTCGAGCAGCCGATGAAACCCAGAATAAGGAGCAAAGGGGAGAAGGCGAAAGAGAAAGAGAGAGAGAGAGAGAGAGAGAGAATCCGAGCAATGCGCCGCTCCGACGCGCCGATTCTTAAATCTCGAGCCTTCGGAACCTCCCTTTTGTCCCCTATACACTACTCGCTCTCTTTCTTCCTCTCTGCCCCCCTCACGCCCTTCCTGCTTCTTCCTCGCCAATCTCTCTTTCTCTTTCCTCTCTTTCTCTCTGCTCCTTCGGATTTTCTGCACCTCGAGAGTGCAGGATCGACTCACGGCACTGAAAATTAGCCGCGGGGGTCGATCGATCGGGCTAAGAAGGTGCAGCGATTCGACACGTTGCGCGGAGTGCACCGCTTTTCTTATACGGCCGGACACGCAGTCTCGCTCTCGGCACGAAGCTTTTCACGGGAATTCTCGAGGTGCTTGTTTGCCGTACGGGCGATTTCATGGGCCGTTTGTTTGCATGTTAGTCGGGGCTTTGCGGTTTGTTTGCGCGCGATTACCGTGATCTTTATTTGCTGTTTTGTGCAGCGCTGCTTATGCTTCTTTCGCTTTGATTCGGTATAGCTGTTTTCGTGGTAAGGGCTACGAAAGCAGCGATGATTTTTGTTTGTTTGTGCTTTAGAGCGATTTTCGTTCGCTTAGGTAAAAGTTTTTGCGAGCGACATGTCATTGATCGAAAATGGTCCCGTGTGAAAAGTATAATTGAGAGTAATTTAAAGAGAAATTCATCGGCATGAGAAAATAGATTTCTTGATAAAATCAGATTTATAAAACAAAACAGTTAAAGAAATATATTGAAATTAAATTAAATAATGCAGGGTACTTATTTTGATTCATGCTTTGCTTCACAGAACTTTTTAAATCTAGAATATTATGATTATTTGCAAATCATCAAGACCAAATAACTGTATTTTTATGTGTATGTCAATAAAAATACAATCAAATAGACTTTGTTTATAAAAGTTTTTTTAGAAGATTTAATAATATTTGTGACTTTTATTTTAGAGTAGCAAAAATTTGTATTGAGATATTTAATTGCACTAAAAAAAAATGAAGTAAGCGCAGGTGTATTAAATTTACTAGAAGCATCTTTGAAGACCAATTAATGAATTTAATGTTAAAAATACTCTGTAATCTTAATAAGGGGAAACTTGTTTATTAATGATTGTTTAATTGAGTAGAATTGGGACCGCGATCTTCACAAATAGAGGATTTTCTTTAAGAATTTGACCTTCATTCCAGCTAATAACTATAGGATACTTCCTAATGCTAACAATTACATTGGCCAACAATTTAGTAAGAGCGCCTAATTACGTACCAGTTTTTATCCTACGGTGAAAGCTCATATACATTTGGCTTGGTTGCACACTCCTTTTTAACATATTTAGTAAATTTTTATGCAAAGTGCAGCGGTATTTTTGGTTTTTACGCTCTGCGAAAGTGCAGTATATTACAAGCGGTATTATAATTTTGCCATACAATTATATAGTCTCTATGTGGATCATTTAAAAGCAGTAGCTCGGGCCAAGGTGTGTTTGAGTAAATTATTAGTACGGTATTAAAGCGCACAAGAAAGGACAGAGAATAAAAGAAAGAGAGAGAGAGAGAGAGAGAGAGAGAGGGGAAAGAAAGTAATATCCGCGAAGCTCAAATATTTGCAGCAACCTGCAAACATTCCACACATTTCGAGTCGTCATTATAGGCGTGAAAGGTGCAGCGTCGAGAGCGTGTACAAATGTAAGGGAAAGCGTCGAAGGTACACAAAAGCCCTCGCGAGCCATCAATAGGTCCGTCGAAAGAAGAGCGAACGAGCGAGAGAACGAAAGAACGAAAGAAAGGAAGAAAGAGAGAGAGAGAAAAAAGTGCCTCCAAGGTCCCTCGGAATTGAAAAAGCAATCTCGGCCCAATACGTGTCTCCGGAATACGGCACCGCGGGAAAAACTCTGTTTGCGGCGACCTCCCGTTTTTGTGCGCACAGCCGCACGAGAGACACACAAACACGACGACTCCTCGGCACGGAGCCACCGTATACAACGCACACCTTCGGCCTTAGCGCCTCGCAGCAACAGCAGCAGAGAGCGCCTGCGAAAAAGGTCAAGGATTAGCGAGGAGCCGCTTGCGCACTCGGTGAAAGAAGCTAGCGG
Source organism: Megastigmus dorsalis (assembly GCA_900490025.1). Lineage (NCBI taxonomy): Eukaryota > Metazoa > Arthropoda > Insecta > Hymenoptera > Megastigmidae > Megastigmus > Megastigmus dorsalis. The sequence continues at coordinate 71,238 of UELU01144609.1, forward strand.
AGAGCATTTTCGGCCGAATTCGGAGCCGAGAGAAGAAAGGGAGAAAGGGAGGCTGAGCCTGGCTGCCGCTGCTGCTGCTGCTGCTCCTGCTCTGTGTCAACAGTCGATCGCACAGGAGAGCGCGGGGCCATGTCCGGCCTGACTGGGGCAGGGGTAACCGACGCGGGGGGTCCAGCACAGCCAATGGGAATTTAGTGCCCGGCCCGGCTGCTTTGTGCAACAAGTGCACACACTGGCTTTAGTCACGCTCGACCCGAAACTTCTCCCTCGCAGGGATGCCCCCCCATCGGCTCTCCCCCCCGAACAAGAAAGTGCACTGCACGGAGCCAGAGACAGAGACTTCCTGCCGCTGCACCGCAGAAAGGCCGAAAAACGAAAACATTAGGTCGCCGTCGCGACAACATGGACCGCTGCACGCTCTCTATACCCGAGTTACAAAGTCGAGCCAGGG
>UELU01144609.1:71708-94123 GCA_900490025.1 Megastigmus dorsalis
GGGGGGGGGGGGGGGGGGGGAAAGGATGATGGCTGATGCTGCGGAGCGCGGGCTCGGGAGCGGAAAATTTCTTAGGTATAAACTCGTCATTTTTTCTCTTGCTGCCGATCCTGCAGGCCAACTCGGCTCCAGACTGCAGCGGACTAATGGACCTACTCCGCCCCCGTTCGGCTATATCCTCCCCTACCGCCCCGGCGCATCACTCGAGAATGGAGCGTTTTCGTGAAAAATGTAAATAAACGAATTCCTCGCCCATTGAGAGGGACAAGTGCCTCGGCCATGATAGTGCTGTTCGTCATAGGGATGCAAGCTTTGGGGGGGAGGGGGAATGATTCTTTTTCGAGAGGATCCGTTCGGGAAATCGGCCTCGTGTTTTACTGGAAAATATACCCTGCACTTTTGACTTTCTCCATGTTGCGTGTTCTTGTCGTGTCACAGCTATTGGGAACTTGTTTCTGTGGCTTGGTCTACTGGGAATTTCGACATTTACTCGATTTTTTCAGATATTTAAAAAAAATATATTTTTTGCTATTCAATATGTGAAAATTAATAAAAAAATTTCATAATTTGTGAAATTTTTTATGTAATATAAGGTAACTTTTAGCGTTAAAACTCGTCACGATAAAAAATTAGTTACACAGTTTTAATAAAATGGTAAATTTGCTAATTAAATCAAGTAAAGTATAATACGTTTTTACGTGAGAAAATATTGTTTAAAACGCATTAAAAAGAAAAATTTAATTTTTAAATTTATTTTTTAAATTACATAATTCCACATATTAACTTTGATAATCAAATTTTTTGCAAAAATAATGGATTCTGTTTTTAATAAAAAATTTGAGCTAAAACTTTTTTTCATCGTACCAAGCAATATTTAGTAATCTTTATCTTTTTAAATGTGTAATTCAAAAATCTTTATGATTATTGGATCTCAGGGTAAACAAAACACTGAGTTTAAGTATGCTAATTAGCGATATTTAGAAAGTTCTATTTTAAAAATATTCTCAAACAAAAATATCTTTGAGGAAGCATAATACATATAAAGGATGAAGAATGCGTCAGTTCTTTTTTTCTTTCACCAAGACGTTAAACGGAAAAATTAGCAGATAAACACCTATACTTACATACCCCCATTGTTTATCCTGTCAACTCAACAATTTCTATACATATCAAAGCGGCACTTATTTGCAGAGACTCGGCTCGCAACACTCGACTCGCCCCTCAAAGTCCAGCACGACTTATTACCAAATCTGTTCCTCCTTTCAACCGGTGATTAAACCGCATCACGACATAAATACAACGCTTAAACGCGATAGACGCGAGCGCATATTTACAGCTCGCTCGGGGTGGCGACGACATGATTGCTTTTCGTCAAAATTCAATCAGCCCGTAGACTCTCGGCGATCGCCGCGGCACAAAGGCCCTCCCTCTACGCGCGCACAATCGAGAAAATAGAAAGGATTGAAAAAATAGCTTTTTAGCCGTTCTCGCGTGCGTGTGTGTGTACGTTGCGCTTGTGTGCGGAGGCAACAGCAGCAGCAGCAGCAGCGGCGGCGTAGCGCATCCCGAGGAGAAATAAAAAAGGCGCTATTCCCGATTTTACGAGGCCGTAAATTAAAAGAGGGAGTCGGGAGAGTGTACAGCCGAGCGGCGGAGACGCGCATGCGCATGCGCCCCAACATGGCAGACGAGCGCTGTGCATGCTCTTTCTCTCTCTCTCTCTCTCTCTGTCTCGAGCTGGAACGATCGAGGGGGGAAGCAGCGCAGAGAGAAAGAGCGGATTTGGCGAGATAAAGGTCAGCGCGCAGAGCGACGAGGAGAGAAAGAGAGCGAGCGCGCGGAGAGAAGGCGACGACGGAGCCGCGAGAGTATGCACAGTGGCACACCCTCGGCGCGTCGCGTGTGCAGGGCCACCGCGGATTCCTGGCGAGCCTCTCTCGGCCGGGCCCAACGCCCTCTGCGCTTCGGAGACACATGCTCCGTGCACTGCGCTCGAGCCAACTCTCGGCGCACATGTTTTACGCACAACTAGGCCTCTCCTCCACCTCCTCCACCTCCTCTTCCGCTCGGTTCGCATTCTCGCTCGGTCGGCTGAGCCTCGGCAGCGCGCGCAGTAAAATATTGCGAGTAAACAAGTTTGGCGGTGGTGGCTCTGCCGCGCGCGAGTGAGAGCGGATCGGAAGAAAATTAGTCGGAGCAAAAGGTTCGCGCGCGCGAGAGAGAGATTATAAAAATGCTCTTGCATGGCTTACGTATATACATAAGTAGAGAGAGAGGAGAGTCTGAGCGAAGGCGGAGCATATATAAAGACGCGTGTTGGCTTGAATGAAAGGAATTCATTAGTTTATCGGGCGAACGAGCCTCTAAAGAGGCATTCGTGCCTGCGAGCGAACGCCTCCGAGTCGCGATAAAGGCCGAGTTTATATGTTTGGCAGTCCGCGCAGAGGGTCCGCAAAAATCTCTCTCTCTTTCTCTCACTCGGGTCCCAAAGAGTTCCCCCGAAGGACAAATGTATATATCGAATCTCGAATTTCATTGATATTTTTCAAGAAAGTGAATGAGCTGTAGCCATAATAACAAGAAGAAGGAGGCGAGGAGGAGGTGCAGAGGAAGAAATAATAAAAAAGGCTACCGAGAAGGCTACACACGAGAGCGGACGCGCGCATGAGAAAAAAAAGGAATAAACGAGGGAATAGGGAATGAGAGAGAGAAAAAGAAGGAAGGCAACGGCAGCAGCAGCAGCAGCAGCAGTGAGCAAGTCTCTCTCTCTCTCTCACTCTCGCTTCTATTTTTAAGAATAGTTGTCAGAAGTGAGGAAGAAGCAGGCTGTAAAAGCATGCAGAAGGATCGTCGTTCTGGGGCCTTGGCCGTGTGGCTGCGCGACACGCGTGCTTCTCTCTCTCTCTCTCTCTCTCATACATATACCAGCTTTCGAACGAGCAAGTGAGAGAGTGAGAGAGAGACAGAGAGGCTCTGGCTCTCGGCCGTGCAAAGGGAGAAACAAGAGGAGGAAAAGAGCCTGGGCCTGGCCGTTTGACCACTGGCACTGGCTCTGCTCCGCGCGCCCTCTTCTTCTTCTTCTTCTTCTTCTTCTTCTTCTTCTTCTTCTTCGTCGTCTCCCATTCTCCCATTCTCGTTCGTCTCGTCCCGTAACAAGAGACGCTCGATTCTCGAACAGCGCTTCAAGAGTGCGAGAGAGAGAGAGAGAGTCCGGACAATGGGCGCCCGCCACCACCACTACCACCACCGCCGCCGCCGCCGCCGCTTACTCGCTCGACGAGCGCTGCTGCCCAGCCAAGGCTATACGCCGTGTACAGTGTAACGTGCGCGCGGACAAAAATTTATTGCACAAAGCGTACACGGCAAGTCCTTCCCTATTTCAGCGAGTGCTGGTATACGTGTCGCCGCACGCGGCCGCTATTTTTAGGAAGCCTATAGGCGTATTTAGCTTAACGGAAATGTACCAAAAATGCAGTGTGCAGATTAGACTTTTCGTCAATCGGTTCCTTGGATCCAAATTTTTGCTTAGCACTTTACACGGGGAGAGTATATAGACACGTGCATCGATCCGAGCGCTGGTTCTCATTCTCATACTTGTATATTTTATATCCGTTTGATATTTAGTGAATAGGTTTTTTTACATAACAATATTAGGACATTCGTTTTGGACGTGAATTTTAATTGCAATGAATAAACAATGAAAGCAACAACGTGGCAGACTATTTTATAGTAAAAATAATCAATTACCTCGCTTTGGAGAATATATTGACGACTTACTAAGAAATAGCTATAGCCTGACAGCTGAATTTTAATGTTTTTTAAGGAAATAATATCGACTAATCTTCAAGGAAATGCATAGGCGTAAAAATTGAAATTCATTAAAGTAATAATATTGTTTCTTTGATTTAATACCGAGAACTTGTGTGTTCTTAGCTTTCTACGTCCTACATTTATTCAAATTTCGACGAAAAATATTGTTGTAAATGTACTGAGCTGACCAAAGTAAGCGCGGCAATAAGGCTATACATATAATAGCTTAGCAGTAACAATATCTTCGATTAATTATGCAATTATTTCTGGGTACTTATAATCATTTTATAGTCAAGAATTTTAAGTAGACTTTACTGTATTTACATCGGTTAAATTTTCATTGGAAATAACTGAAAAATGAAAAATTGAAAAGTATTTACATTTTGCATTCTAAGCTGTATGCGGTAATTATCTTACGTAAGTGATGAGTAGTAGAAATTTCAAAATAATTATTATCATTACAACAAAAAAATGTATGGAAATATCTTTTCAATGATCTTCAAAAGTTTAAACTATATAAGAATCAATTGAAAGCTCGGTCTTTGTATTACAACAAGAGTTCCACATTTAATATACCACAATCGATTAGGTAATCAGCGCAAAAAATAAATTCTACCCGTACACAAATTTATCCATAAAGAAAAATTACAGTAATCATAAATACATAAAGAAATTATGTACAAATTACAGTATAATTATTATACTTTTAGTGCATCGTAAAAGTGCAATAAAATAAAGATTTTTACGGTCTCTCGGCTGGGCAGTATTACAATTATAATTATCGTCATAGTAGTATTATAATTATGGCTGCATAATAAAAAAGTCACCGCGCGCTGGAAATTAAATCGCCTAATGGGGAATATCTGCATCGGGCCACTTGAAAAGAAAGCCGTGCACTATAGTAGAGCACGTGACGTTGTAAGCCGAGTAAATCATCACCTGCGCGCGTTCTCATGCCACGCGTCACGGACACCCCTCGAGTCTAACGAAAACCAACTGTGATTCCTCAGCATTCCAAAGCCCTAGTTAAATTTAGATCGAGAAAGCGAAGCTTTAATATACGCCGAATCAAGGCTCCGAAAATGTCGATGATTTTCGATCTCTCCGATCGCGAAGCTGGTGTGTGCAAAAGAGGATGAAGCTGCAGGGAAACTCGAGCTCGCGAGCTGTACGCGTGCGTGTACATGTTTGCGCGAAGCTTCGACAAACGAGAGGAGGAGAGAGGAGAAAAAGAGAGCGGGGCAATCGCGTTCCAGGAAGAAATTAAAGAGAGCGAGAAACGGTCGTGCGGGGAAGCTTTTTAGCCGTCGATACATTTCGGTCCAATGACCCGCGCGACGAAGGCGCGCGAGACGCACTCGGCGACAGGAGCAGCAGCAGTTTTACAACGGTAAACCGCGCACCGACTCCCATATTCCTCTCTATCTCTCTCAAAGCCGGCGCGATTGCACAATTCGTTTTACCGTGGCGGCGGCGGCGGCGGCGGCGGCGCATTGTAGAAGAAGCCAAGTGTGCCGCTGCCATGCATGTGCCCACTATATGCGACGTTTGCGTCACGTCGCGAGTTCTCCCCCACGCGCGCGCACAGTCCGCAGTCATACGCTCGTATACATATCCACGCGGATTTCATTTGCATCGGTCGGCCGACAATGGATCTCTACGCTCACGACGCTCGCGCCAAGCTCAATGGGAGGATAATTTATCGGGAGAAAATCATAATTGACGCGCTCCGTCTGTTTACACAACCTTGGCTGTGTCTATACATATACATATATGTATACACCCCGCGCGTAGAGAGATCCGTCAAAGCGCGGCGCGGATAATTTATACCAAGCACATTTTTTTCACGGATATGTAAGAAAAAGGCGCGCGCACTGCGGCGATTTATGCTATCTGTCGATCTCGAATGGTGCATTATTCAATTGAATCGGTGGCGATCGCTATATATATATGTGTGTGTCTATATGCGAGAGAAGGCGGCGTTTGCCGCGCAACGAAACACTGCGGCTGCTGCCGCTGCACGTAATACGTACACGAGCGAGCCACCCACTATGCAGGTCGCTACAGTTACGCGCGCGCTCGCATGAGCTAATTGAATGTAAATACGCGCGGCGGCCCGGTGCTGCCGACGAGAGAGAAATTAGTCGCTCGTTATTAATGTTATTATGATCTCGGGGTGGAGGGAGGGAGGAGGGGGTCGAGATATCGAGCACGGTTCGATATTTACGGGCGAGGAAAAGGCGTCCTCGATAATATAACGAATGCGAGCTGCGCTTCGATCGATTGAAATTCAAGTGTATAGCTCAGGCGTTTTGGCACCGCGTTGCTTATATCGAGTTATAAAGTAGGCGAGAGCCTCCGGAGCAAACACGCACAATTAGCGTACCACTAAAAAGTCGCGTCGCGCGGCGGTAGCGACTCGTTTCCTTGTTTAACCAGAGAGAGGAGAGCAGCTGCCGGTGCAGCGCGAGGCCAGGAGATGCTGCCTTGATTGGGCGAATTTGTTTAAAAGAGCCTCTCATCCTCGCTCGCGTATAGACTCACATAGGCCTCCTCTTTGCGGGAGAGTCTCGAGCCGAGTCGCTGTCCGCGGCTCTCGAGAAGAAAAGAGAGAATACGTGAGATCTAGCCTCGCGCCGTCCTTGTCTTCGCTGCGAGAGCTGTTTCAAAAAGCCTTTTTTCCTAAGAAACTTCAGAAACTCTTTCCGCGAATTTTTCACTTTGTCTTTCTCGGTTTTTCTCCGCTGCTGCTGCTGCTCTTTAGCTTCTCTTTCTCTGTCTCTCACTCTCTCGTCGGCCGAGTGCATTTGCATTGTGTAAATTTCGTTCAACGCGCGCGCTTAACGGGCTCTCTTTCTCGAGAGAGAGAGAGAGAGAGAGAGAGAGAGAGAGAGAGAGCGCTGTAATTATAGCGCTGGCCCCTTTTTTTGCGGTCCGGCGGCCAGTTGGCCGTGCTTACGCGTGCGCGTGTTCGAGAATCGCGGTGAGGTGGGGCCCCGGGACTTGCGGTGTGTTTTATATCGGTCCCGACTCTCTCTCGATATCCTTTTCGAGCTTGCGCGACGACATCGACGACGACGAGGGGAGAGGCGCGCATTAACGCGTAATGAGGGGGAGCTCGTTACTCGACTCGAGGGAGCAAAAAACCTGTCAACCCGTCTCTAATAAAAGAAAAAGCCGCTCGAAATAGTTGTATATACGCTATATATCTCTCTCTCTCTCTCTTGCTCTCTCTCTTGACTTAATCATTGCCGTGGTGAGCGTCCGTCAAACCTGAGGAAAGACAGACACGAGATCGCGTACTCATCCGTCTTTCGACGGCCGGGAGGGAAAAAAAAAGAGAAGCGAGGAAGATAAAAAAATGGGAGAAGCGTGAAAAGCGAGCCAGTTAATCGCGATCGTGTTCTTCCTACTCGGCGCTGCACATGCACGCGTTCCACGTCGCGAGATCTCACATCTAATTCTACATCGATAATTTGTTTTTTTTTTCTTCTTCTGTTTTTGTCGTAAAGTAAACTGATTTACAGTCAAGAGCACGGCTGTGCGAAAGTGAATAATATTTAAGTAGGGTCGTTAATGTACAAGCGAAGAGACGCAATAAAGAATACATCGAACCAGATTGAAAACAATGATGCCTGCGGATCGAGAGTTGGCTGCGCGTAGAACGCGATGTCATTTTAAGACGATTGCTCCACATAAGTGGTGCAATACTTATCGGCGGCTCGGCGCTGCTGATAAGATTAAGCGAATATGTGTACCGCCGCGAAGCGCGTGTTCCTAAGCGCGTGTCGCGCCGTTTTGTTGTATATACGCAGAACCGATATATATATGCCGTTTAGACGCATCGAGAATTCGAGGACGGTTGAGGTGTTTTGCTACACATAAGCTTAAGCTAGATTTTTCAACTTTAGATTATTTGTAAAATTATTTAAGTTTATTGTTGAAAAAAGAAACAACCAGTTTGAAATTCGCGCTATACAAATAGAAAAAGCTTCAACTGGATTATCGCGATTAAGATTGAAAATACACGCATGTGTGCACACTCAGTGCAGCAGGTTTGTTTATCCCGTATCGATGAAAAGAGAGGGAAAAAAGGGCAGCAACAGCAGCGACTCGGTCGCCCGAAACAGTCGAAAAATACAACGTACACGCAAAGGCATAAATCAGTAAAGAAAAGCTTTGTGTATTACGGAGAGCAAAGCAGCTCGCGCGGCTCGCGCTTCGGAGTATACGCGCGCGCACACACACACACACGAAGCATAGATAGAAAGAAAGAGAGAATTATCCGCAGCAGCAGCAGCAGCAGCAGCAGCAGCGAGCCGGCGGCGGCTACCTTATTTAGCTCTAGTTAGCTCCGCCGCGCGCCACACGCGATAGACGCGATAACGCGCGAGCGACTGGTTCGGCCGCCGCTGCTATCGCTCGCTTTTATTTAGCTCGACTGCGCGCGCTTCACAGTTGGCTGCATCCAGAGAGAGAGAGAGAGAAAAAGAGTTAACCCGATGACTGTTATAAGGCATTAGTAGCGCCAAGTGAATGGGCGAGCAACAAAGGCAAATACGGCATAATTAATGCGTGTAATATGTATACGCAGGAGGGGATGAGTACCTCCTCGGCTGAGACTATACTCCAGGCTAAAAGTGCGAGAGGTACATTAGCGCTCGAACTCTCTACGACCTTGGCTCGCGGGAACAGCTCTCTTATGCGTATACGATTCCAATTGCGAGCTCGAATTTATTGGCGAAAAAAAAAGCTTCGTTACGAGAATGGCTTACGCACGCGCGGATCGCCCGCGGGGCTCTTATGGTTTCTCGTTTTGCGCGCGCGAAAATATGTCTTTAACCGACTCTCTGCCGTTTGCATAAGCGGCAGCTAAAGATTGCCCGATTGGACTGACTTTTCGGAATACGCTCGTGGCTAAACGATCGAACGGTTTGCTCGAAGGCTCATATCGCCATTTTATAAAAGATATATATATATATACTATACATGTGCTGATCTGGGTTATCTTTGGCGGATGGCGCCAACGATCAAGATTATACACACTGCAGGGATTGCGTAAAAAAGCGAAATATAAGCAGAAGAGCAAAAAATCTGGTTGCAGAGCGAGTGGTAAAAATGCGCATAATAGATCGATATTTAAGAGGCGTCGGCAGCGGGTACGTATATGTATATATACATATACCGCTACAACTGAGCTACACGGGCCGACAGATGAGGCGTAATTGCGCAATAAAGTGTGTCAAAAGTCCAATAAAAGCATCGGCTCCGGAGTACACACTTACTATGTGTTTCGCGGGTATAAAAAAAAAAGAAAGAGGAGCAACGGTGGCAGCAACAGCGGAATATATAATTGCAGCTGTGCGCAGAGAGAAGAGAGCGAGATTCGTTAATACGCTCGCGCGTCCGAGCTATCGAGAAGAAACACGCACATGCGCAAGCGCGAGAGAGCCTCTCATCGCGACTCTCGTCTCTACATGTCTCTCTCTCTCTCTCTCTCTTTCTGCGAGTTTCGAAAGCCGGACTAGCCGTTCTAAACAAAGAGCTTTACGGCCGTATTTATAGTTGTCGTAAAACACCAGGCAGATTGCCGGTCTCTCGCGCTAAACGGTCGCGCTGTCACGTCGCAGCAGCAGCAGCAGCAGCGGCTCTCTGCAATTTTCTGCCGACGCTCTCTCCCTCTCTCTCTCTCCGTCGCTCGGCCCTTACGAGAGACATGGAAATTTTCATTTATGCCCTCGAGAGAGCGAGAGAGAGAGAAAAAGAGAGTTAAGTATATACACAGGGAAAAAAGCGCTGCGGGTATGCGCGGGCTATCGGTGATTCACGAATCGGAAGCGCGCCGTCGCGCCCGACTTATCTGGGTTATTATGTCATTCGACGTCGCTGCACGAAATTCGAGAGCACAGCACCGGCAGCAGCAACGGCGGCGGCGGCGGCAACGAGCTATCGGAGTGTAAGTTGAGGAATTTAGCCGATTGATAAATACGACGCGTGGGTGGCGAGAGCGCTTCTCTCTATGTAACAGCGTAGCTCTTTCAAAGTAGACGCTCTGGAGGAGCGCGCGAGAAAGGGACACTGGATGTGTATTTTCCGATCGGGACTACTTTTTTTAATTACATCATCGCGTATGTGCGCAGCTAAATTAGAGAACGTATTTTGGAGAGAGGACGTTGAGGAAAGCTCTCGGCTCGTCGAGTCGCGCGAGCATACAAAAGCGATCGTGTCTCATACGGCGGCCACGTGTCGAGCACGTGCAGAGTACACAGAGAAAGAGAGAGAGAGAGAGAGAGAGAGAGAGACAATTCGACGGACATGTGTCAAAAGGCTCGAGAGTCGCTTGCGCGATGAGGCCCGCAGACGAACCTAATGAGATACGTATTCGACCAGACACAAATCCAGCCTCTCTCGCCCGCGCGCGCGCCTTTTTTTCCCCATATATACCTTCTCCTTGTCTTACACAGGCCCGTTTCGTCACGGCACTTGGACATTTTTTTCCTCCGTGTTCCCCTTCCATTCCCCCCCTCTCTTCTGCGTTAAATGGCCTTCCCAAATTATCTTTACGTTGTAAACGTCTATATGCAATCGCGCGGGTAATAAATTCGAAATTTATGTCCCAAAGCTGCTACTGCTGCCACCGTGTGCTTTTTTTTTACTATGCAAGAGATGTATAACGCGATATCCGGCTGCTGCTTGGTAATTTTTAGAAAAGGTAGTAAACTAAAATAGCTGAAATGCGCGTGTTTTGAAAAAAAAAAAAAAAAAAACCCATATTCTTTGATCAAAAATTTTCATTCATAGCTCGCGCCATTAAAATGTCGCGTGCACGTTTACAAGGTATAGACGGAAAAAACCGCAATATGAATATTGGAGTAATTAAAAGAAACACGGTAGCTGAGCAAAAGCTGGACTCGAAAGAGTGAAAAATGCAAAAGCGATAGGGCGTATACATATTCGGTGTAGAGGCAGTCAGACTTTCGGACCGGACAAAGAAAAGAGCATTCGGGGGAAAAAGGAGTCGTACACCTAGCTGCGTGCGCGAGAATATAAAGTGTGCCTTCAGTGCGAATGGGAACATTCCCTCGGCGCGTTTCGGGAGCCCCGCGAGCGCTAACGAAGGCCTCGCTCGAAACTGAATTTACGTTCGCGGCGGTGCCAGCAGCAGCAGCAGTACAGCAGCGGCTCCGGCAAAGAGTTGAGTTGCTGCTGCTGCTGCTGTGCTGCTGCTGCTGCTGCTGTGGAGAGAACGAGAGCGAGAGAGAGAGAGAGAGAAGGAAGGCAGGAAGCGCGCATAAAAAGCGTTAAAGCTCGCGCTCGCTCGCTCGAGTTCACCTCCGCATTTGGAATCACTTAGATCCGCGCGCGCACCGCTGCCGGGCAAGAAGAGCGAGAGAGAGAGAGAGAGAGAGAGAGAGAGAGAGAGAGAGAGATGGAGTATATATAAGTTGCGGACGGCCGCCGTTTGACGCAACGCAGCAGCAGCGCACGAGTCGTAAGGGCGTTTCTCTCGCGCGGCGGAATGCATAACGTCGGGCCGCGAGCGCGAGCTTTATTTCACAGGCTGCTGCATCGGCAAGTGTGATTTCCCCCCTTCGTCCTACCTCCGACTCTACGCGTACGTTCGGCTTTTCCGCGAACATTCGCCGCGTTTTTCCAGCTCGCTCCCGGTTCGCGGTCGCGTGTGCGCGCACGAGCTCCTGCCGTGCAGCGCACCGTAAAAGAGGTAAAAAGAAAAGAAAGAAAAAGGAAAAAACTACGGTGAGTGCAAAACGCGCCAACTTGTAATTGTCGAATTACAGGAATTTCCCCTCGGATCGTATGTACGCGCGGGCAGGTGTGCGTGCGGCCGCACCAAATCGTTCCTTATTAAGATCCCTCTGTGCTGATGGTTTTTATATGCACTGCTCGCACACCCATCGAACACACTACCGAGAGAGAGAGAGAGAGAGAGATTCTCGTGAAATAAAGGCAGAAGGAATAATATTTATACAGCCGGGGGCGCGGAGAGAGACACACGAGATGCAATCTTTCTGCGGACACGGCGGCCGATTGGCGCGGTAATTAGGTGCCGCGCGCGGCGGGCCCTCTTAACCAGCGGAAATAATGAGAAATGAGGTGGTGGTGGTTGCGCGCGACTCGTCGCTCCAAATGTGTACGTGTGTTATATGCTGGCGCACACGAGACAATCGCGAGAAGGGAGGAAGAGGAGAAGCCCGCTCGAACATCTATATATCCGGAGAACGCGAGAGAGAGAGAGAGAGAGAGAGAGAGAGAAAGAGGAAATTATAGAAAATTACAATCATTTATCAAGCCCGAGGCGGAGCACTTAACATTTCACACTTCAGGGTGGTCGACGTGTTTTGCGCGCATTTTCGTCTCGTTTGCGAGGCGGACGTTATATAGGCGCAACTGTGTGCTGCAGTCTCGCCTCGCGTCAGGCGCGGAATATAAGGAGGAGAGAGAGAGAGAGAGAAAAAAAAAGGAATAAGCGACGGTGCCGAGCGAGCTCCAGCCGCAGGAGAGAGAAAACGAGAGACGAAGGCTCGGACACGCTGCACAGAGGAAGAGAGAAAGAGAATGGAAGCGCGTCGAGGCAAGAGGAGCCGGAGAGAGCGAGCGAGCACGAGAGAGAGAGAGGAGATGATCAGGTGCATTATGGTGGCTGTAGCATCGCGTCGCTGGAGAGAAAAGCGATAATCCGGCATCGTCGGCGCTTCTCGGGAAAGGCATTTTACGAGGAAATTTGTTTAACCAGCCACAAAGCGTCTCAGCTATGGGCCAGTAGCCCACTATAATACAGAGTGAATGCTCTCTCCCTCTCTCTCGCGCGCGCATGCGTGTGTGTGTGTGTGTGTGGAGCGTAGACCAAAGTCGAGCCTGCGGGAGCCCGAGGGGCAGAGAGAGAGAGAGAGAGAGAGAGAGAGAGAGAGAGAGAGAGTGAGGGTCCGGTCCGAATGTAAGAAGTGCAGCAGGTAGGCTCGTTAGCGAGCAGGTAGGTAGACGCGGAGAGGAGGCCCGGCTCTGTAGCTGTAGCTCGGGCTCTGCCCGAGTCTCGGCACAGCACACGAGAGAACGGAGAAGAGTCCGCGTGCCCATCTATCGGGTGTCTCCTCTCGAAAATTACCGTTGCCCCACCGGAGCTCTAATTTGCGTTCTGTTGACTCGGAGAGTCCGCTTTGTTTGATTTATACGCCACGAACCGAACCACTACTATTTCCCCCGCGTAGCCCTTCTTTTTTTCCTACACGACTGCTTTTTGTATACGTAACACCTATTTAGAGGAGGAGGAGGGTTAAAAGTGCTGATGCCGCGTGCGGTGAGAGGAAAAGCGCGCGGTATAAAAATGTTTAGTCACCCGGTAGGGATGCGCAGAGAGAGAAACGGGTGGGACATGGCCCCCCTATATATACACGAACGTATCTCCTCGCCGCGGAGGCGGGAGGAGAGAAATATATATATTATATGAAGTGAGAGAAGAAAAGGCATGCGCGAGAGAGGATGATGCACGCCGAGCAAGGAAGAGGGGGACCGCAACGACGACGACGACGACGACGACGCCCTGTAGCAGTACCTTTTAACCTCGGGCTCTCTCTCTCTCTCTCTCTCTCTCTTGAGCTCATCAGCTGCTCCGTGAAAATGCAATTATATAATTGTGTTTTCCCCTGGCTCTTTCAGCTTTTTGAAACTATAACAACAGCTGCGCGCGAACTCGCCAATTACTTTGCACAACGAGATAACGCGCCGACGCCGCCGCCGCCGCCGCCGCCGCCGCCGAGCCTTTCTTTTTCTCGCTCCTTTTTCTCTCTCGGCTGCTGCTGCTGCTGCCTGCCATTGCCACCCCGAGCAGACTCTCCTTCTACTTAATAATATCTCGGGACTCTGGTCGTAGTCCTCGTTGTTTGCGCCAGGAAATAACCTCTTCCCTCCCGCCGCTCCTTTCGCTCTTTCTCCCTCTCTCTCTCTCTCTTCTTACCGGACTCACCCAATTACGAAAAACACTCCTTTTTCTCTCGCTCGCCCCTTCTTCTTCTCGCGCTTTTATTTCGTTTGTTCGAGGCTGCGCGCGCGCGCCGAGGAATTTTCTTATGAACGCAATTTCAAGCCACTTTAACCTTGTCCCTTTGCAGATGAATCGCGCAACTTTCGCGCGACGCAGGGACAGAGATATAGATAGACATGGACACGTTCTCTCGTCGCCGCGCCGCGCGCTAAACTTGTCAGTCTCTCTTGCGGACTCTATACCCGCGATACTTTCTCGGATAATTTTTACACTTGACATTTCTTGCTACTTTGCGGGTTTTATAATGCAAAAGGCGAGTTCACAATGATAAAGAAAGAAATTGATTTTTTTTCGGTTGATTTATGAATTAAGTGTTTTTGACTAATATGCCAACAGAATGAACTTTTAAGAAAAACGTCGAGCGGTATATATACGCTCACGTAACGACACACACTGTACATAACTATAAGGCCTAGAGCTTGGTGATTCAATAAATTACGAATGATGTGTGAGAAAAGGAAGCTCAAAAGCGAGTTAGAACGTATATATACCGCTGTGAGAAGCTTTAAATGTACCGAAAAAAAAAATCGTAAACTTCGTATTCCTGAGAACAGAGTTTCTTTATACTTCGAACACTAACTACGAATCATGAGAACTGTAAATGAAATACGTATACTTTTTTTTATACAGATAATAAATCTTGGACTTGTTTATTTCACTCCGAACGTATTTATCACACAGCGCTTTTTTTTAATTAATCCAGCTACCGTTCGCTCATGCATACGACATTTAAAATTCAAACACGCGCACGCATAAAATCTCATGTACATTTGTATATATCTGAATTTCCATTCATCGCAGAATGCACGAATCCTCATTCACCATATTCATACGCAGAACTTGCACCGAAATCACCGAAGTTTTAAACACTTTCTCGTCAACAGTGTGTGCTATCGTACAATAGTTTTACCGAAAGTTGCCGCAACATTTTGACACCGCACCGCGCGCGTCAAGTGAAAAAAGAGAGAGTCCAGGGTCTCCCAACTTATAAGTACACAAGAGTATACAATATCTAAGATAGTGTCGGGGGTTTAAACCACATCGATTTTCGTCGAGAGCCGCCGCGTGCGCGTGCATATAGGTGCAGGCCTGCAGTCGAGCCTTCAGTCCTGTGCAGCAGGTGTCTTTATATACGCGTCTATCTCGTGTCTGCGAGCAGTTTTTAAAAACTCCCTGTACACACGCGATCTCTCCCCGCCTGTGGTGTAAGGGAGACCAGCTCGGCTCGTAAGAATGAGAGAAGCGCATGGAAGCGCGCAGCTACCGAACGATTATTGTTTGTTAACTTCTTTGTAACGCAATCTCGTTAGAGATCTCTGAATAATGCATCCGTTTATTTGAATTCCACTTTTTTTCCACTCTCCCTCCCTCTTTCTCTCCTGTACACACGTCCCCACTTCTCTACATGTATATGTGCAGGCGCGCGTGTGAAGCTCTCATAGGCTCTCGCGCATTCCTAATTGCGCGCACTTTGCGTATATAAAACATCATCATCGTTCCCCGCGACTCGCGCACACTGGAAAGATATATATTTTCATTCCGCACCGCCGCGAGTTCCCTCCTCCTCCTCTCCGATATCGCGAGATAGGTTAATTGTAGCGCGCGCAACCACGCAGCGGAGGTTATTTTATTCAAGAAAAGCCCTCCTCGCGCTCTCTCGCGTCCATTTGTATAATACTCCTAACTGATGCAACGTGTGCTCCTTTACCGTTTCCTTCTCTCTGCGCACTTATGCCTTCTCTCTCTCCACAGCTCGCTTATTATAATGCAATTAATGCAGAGTCGGTGCAGCTGCCAGCTGGAATAGAGCAAATAATCACGCGATATATAATGGATGAAAAAGAGAGCGCTGATCTCGATTCGATTCAAGCTCTTATTGGCCGTGCGTCGGTTCAAGCTCGAGACAAGAGGGCATATTGACAAAAGCCCAAACTCTAATCGTGATAATCGGGCTGAAAAAGGCTGTGCTCTCGCACTTACTTTTTCGAGCGTAGACTGTACGTGTATACCTATATAATGTATAATGTATATTTGCGTCAGAGAGAGAGAGAGAAAAGATAAAGGAGGAAAGAAAGAAAGAGATGAAGAGGGGCAGAAACGAGAGAGAGAGGGCATGGGTCTGTCTGCTTTGCATTTCCTGCCATTATATGCCAGAGCATCGTTAGTGAATTCTCCCGCCTCTCGCGAGGCGCCGCACGCAATGTTGCCAAATTACGACTGGCATCTTTCGCATCTACCGCTCTTCTCTCTCTCTCTCTTCCTCTAACCCCAAAAGATCTTCTTAATTTTCGAGTTTTTTCCCCCTTGAGCCGCGGCTGCTGCTGCTGCTGCTGCTGTTGCCTCTCATTTCTCTCTTTCTCGATCATAATGCGGCTCGGCGAGAGCGGGATCACGCACTTTTTTTGCTCCTTCAGTCAACTCGGATTTCTATATCGCTAACAAATCATTTTTCAACTGCGAACTGTCCGTGGTCCCGACGTTTTTTCTCTCCTCTTATCTTACTTCTCTCTGTCCTCAGTTTGAATTTATATTAAATTCTTCGGCAGACCATTTTTTCTTTCTACGTCCCGTTTTCTTTGCATCCGCAGAGGATCGAACGGAAAAGAAAAGTTAGGAACTGGATTTACTTTTTCGTCTTCACTATTATATTGGATTGTTTACACCGCCTCGCAGCCTTGATACCCGAGAATTTATGAACTTAATATCTCCTTTATGATTTGGAGAAAAAATGATCGCGGAAAGCCCGTGGGAAAGCCTCGAAAGCATATACAGCAGTGAGTTTTAAGCTTGTCGAGGGGGACGAGGAGCGGCGTCGGAATTTATGGGATACCTGCTATACCTCCTCGAATCTCAATTACTCCAAGTAGCCGCTCTCGAGAGATGTGCACCTGAGAAGCGGAAGAATAGAGCAGAGAGATATTTTTGCGAGCGCACAGGCCTTACGAGGCTTCCTCTTCTCCCCGCAACACAGCCGAACCATTGACGGAATAGAAACACGAGATACGTATATAGAGGGACTGAGAGAGAGAGAGAGGAGCGATTAGTCCCACACACTTTTTCACCGCGCTGCACACAACGCACGTGTATAGCGTTCGGCGGCGCGACGGTTTGTTTATTTAGGATGTCCAGCGGCTCTAACCAGCGGACAATAAAGGGAGATTACAGTCGGACGATTGCCCGCCATAAAAACACACTGCCGAGCCGCGGCAGAGAGAGAGAGAGAGAGAGGCCGACTCCATCATCCCCCACTATTTTCCCTCTCATCTCTCTCTCTCTCTTGTTCTCGCATCCTTCGCGTGTGGACGAGAGGCAGTTTTAATAATAAATAATTACGCAGCGTGCGCAGTTCGGGTCCAGGGCCTTAACGATATGGTACAGCCATAAGTCATCGTTCGGTGCGTGTGCAGCGTGGCTCTTACAGCGCGCAGTGCAGCGCAGCGCTGCAGCCGCTGCGGTTGCGCAACCGGTTATTTCATTCAAGACTGCTGCCCCTGCTGCTGCTGCAGAGAGCGGCTCTATTACCTACGGGGCGAGCTGCGCTGCTGCCGCGCGCGCGGATAATCCCCATTTTTACCCCAAATATCGCGTGCAACTGCGCGCCGCGAATGTTTGTCCCGCGCCTACTCGTTTCTCTCTCTCGCTCACGGTATCTCGCGGGACTTTAATCGCGATGATCTACCACGAAAACATAGCGTTGAAAAAGCGTAGAGTGAGGCTGCAGCGGAACAACGTAAACAGTCGCCGGCGCGGCTGCAGGAAAAAACCTGCGCTCGCGCGAGAGAGCGAGAGATTAGATAGTAGACGATTGTCGGTGTGCGAGCGGCGCGGTACATGCAGCGGTCCTATCGCTCTTTGCCGGCGTTTGCGTACATATATATGCGGCGCGCCGACGAGAGAAGCAAAGGACACACAGACAGACAGAGAGAGAGAGAGAGGAATATAACGAGGGTAAAAAAATCTAATTAAGCACTGCGCACTGCTCTCCTCTCTCACTCGCTCGCAGCCCATCCGAGTACGACGCGGACTTTATCGCGAGTTTATTAAAAAGAAGAGAGAGACAGAGAGAAAGAAAGGCTGTTAAAGATACGCGAATGACGCGAGTTGGAGAGAGAGAAAGAGAGAAGAGGCGGAGGAGACAGGAGAGGGAGTTATTGCGCTCTTGCGTCGTTGAACTGCGCGCGCGGATAAAATGACCGTCCGTTGGCGTTCGACGGCGGCGGCGACGACGCACGGCCAATAAATTTGCCATAGCGCGATGACAATCAGCTGACTCATCTCGTTGCGAGTTTCGTGCCTCGCGTGGATCTCCATGCGGGAATACAGTGCGATACGCTCCGCTATACTCGCGCTCTGCAGCCACGATCCCAATAAACAAAAACTCGCTCCGCGTCCGATTTTCCAACTTTCGATAAATAAACTTAGAATACATTAGTGAAATTCACGACCAATGCGTGCGATCGATGTCCGCGTTTATGTCTGCGGAGGGGGAAATAAAAAAGAAGGAAAAGAGAGTCGACGCAAAGATGCGTCACGAAGCGACCCACGGTTTTCTTTCTCTCGGTGTGCACAACGTCCTCTCTCTCCTCCCCGTTGTTGTATACTCCGCGTATACATACATCGCGAGCTCTCTTTTGTTGCAAAGTGCGGCGGTGTACGCATACAGGCGTAGAGAGGCGCGCATCCTCGGCCATGCCAGTCACGTTATCGCGTTGAAAAAGCGCGCGCGCTCTCCGTCCGCTGCCGATTCTGAATTTCTATTAGTTTTCTAATCGCGCGGCATTGGCTTGCGTCTCGTCCACCTCTCTTTCTGTACGCACTCCCTTGCCTGCGAATGTATACGCTCGCGCCTACTGCTGCAGTACTGGCACATCGGCCGCCATCGTCCGCCGTCGGCTGCTTGCGACGTGCTCGCGATGTATCTTATACACCGATTTTGCCGTCTCTCCGCGAACCTTTCGTCTCTCTCTCTCTCTCTCTCTCTCTCTCGCTTTGTTCTGCGGCAGTTACCGAAAAACCTATTTTACGAGAGTTCGCTCTCTCATGTTTATGTATATGCGCTACGGGAGGGCAGAGCTGAAAAACAACTGCCGTTTACCAAAGAGCACGCGAAACGCTTTTTCAGTTCGATCTTTCCCTCCTATTCGTCTACTGCACTGACATTGACTTGTGTTCCATTTGCCAAACCTCTAATCGTACTTATTGCATATATATATATATATAAGACGTTGTCGCCTATTCGCTAAGAGATGATATGTGGATATAAAATGGAGGATATGGACTTACCAAAGACTGGGCTGAGGTCGGACCTCGCCGACGTCTTCCCCGTCGTGTAGTTACCACCGCCGAGGGATACCTTCTCCTGCAACACACATACGCACGCGTCGTATCACTTCCACGAATTGATGGGACGACTCGACCGGATAAGAGAACGTCAACAAACGCCGCGCAGCCTTATATTTCGCTCGTTATATACCTATATATATGTACATGCAACAACGACACCCGAGCCTCACGGCGTGAAAAGTACCGCGGCACGTTCGATTAGAATTTAAAACCGTTACGGTTTATTTTTTACAGATTTTTAACGGAAGAATTAGCGCGTATCCAAGCATTGTTGACATTGCCTAGTACAACGCGTTCCGACTACGGAAGCAAATGTTTCACCGAGCAAGACGCGACGGACAACATCAATTTTCATTCATGAATTCGCGGACGCTCGTGCGCGAGACGAGCCGCGACAATGATCATTCCGCGCTCTCTCGCAAAAGCTACGGGCGCTGTTACGGAACTTTAAAAAACCGCTGCCGACGCGAGTGCGCAACTCGTCCGCGTATACCCTCGGCTGCACTCGTTACTACGTAGTTTCCACTCGTCCATGCATCGCAGGCATGGAATATGTAGATATAACGTCGAGCTCGAGTGCAGCCGCGATCGTAGAGAGTCGCGGACTCGCTGTACACGACGACAACATTGAACCGAGGCTCGTATCAAAAAATCCGCTCAGGTGTGCGTGTGCATCCGCGCGACTGCGACGTTCTCTCCCGTCGGCTCGAAGGACAGATAGGTCGGGGGGAGGTAGGGTTAGGGGGCAGTGGTGAGCACCTCCGACTCGGTGAGATCGATGAGGGAGCTCTTCTCCTCGGTGAGGTTCTCCGAGGAGCGCTTCTCGTCCTCGCCCTCATCCTTGAAGACCTTGACCTCGTCCTCGCTGCCGAGGTCCTCCCCGCCGCCGCTGCTACTGACGTGCGGCATCCTCGGGCTGCTCCTGCTGCTGCTCCTCTTCTCTCCTCGCCACAGCCTCCCGTCGGCTGACTACGCGTGCGAGCTCGACTCGACTATGTATATACCACTCGCGACACTCGCGGCACTCGCTCTCTCTCTCTCTCTCTTTCTCTCGGTATCTCCTTCAATAACAACACACTATCCCTGTCACTCGTCACCGCGTCTCGCGGCTCTTCACTGGGCCCGGCTCTGGCCTCGCGCACTCGCTGCTGCCGCTCCAGGTGATGATGCTGCTCCCGCCGGCGTCGACGTCGTCCGGGCGCTCGGTACCGCGGCCGCCGCTGCAGCCTCAGCTGCTGCTCGCTCCTGCTGATGACGTTGCTGCTGGTGGTGTGCTGCTGCTGCTGCTGCTGTCGCTGATGGAGAGCCGGTGCAGTCGCTGCCACTCGGTAGGAGGTGGCTGCATGACTACGCGCCGCGAGCGCGCGCCCGGCCATCATCGTGCGCGGGCCGCCCCGGCTCTATCTGTCTCTCTCGCTCTCTCGCTCTCTCTCGCGCTCGCTCGCACCAGACTGTCCGTCCCTCTGCACACTTCACCCGCGGGGTAGGCAGTCCGCCAGCACAAGCTCGGCCGTGTCCCGGGCGGCTCTCGCTCTCCTCTCGCGGACGATGCTCTCTCTTATCTGTGCAGTGCTCGTCTCTGCGTGGGATCGGCGCACGTCGGGCTGCGGGAGGCTCGCCGCGAGACGCTCTCGCTCGTGTGGCTGGCTGCTGACTGCCGGCGTCTCGGCCCGAACGCTGCCAGCACAGCGGGCGGCTCTCCCACGCGCGGACCAATCACGGCGCCGCTCGATCCTCCCGTCCTCGTCTCTCCGCTCTCGCACTCACGCGCGCCTATAGCTGCTGCTGCTGCTGCTGCTGCTGCTGCTGCTGCCGCCGCCGCTGCGATGCTCGTCGGCGAGAGAGCGGAGGCGACGGGGGCGCCGCCGCCGGGAGTCGCGCCAGTCTCCGGGAGAGCCGTGGGAGAGAGAGAGAGAGCGGAGTCGCGGAGCGGAGGAGAGGCCGAGAGCGAGAGAGGAGGCTGCTGCAGCCGGCCGAGGGACGACGAGCGGCCGCGGAGCCGCCCGACCAGACCGGAGACAGAGACAGAGAGCCGAGCCGAGTTGATCAGCGAGCGCGCCCTTTTCGCCGAACCGACGGCGTTATTTTGCACTCTCCGACGACGACCAGCTCCCTATATGCTCTACACCTACTTCTTTCTCGCTGCTCCCCTCGAGCGCGCGCGAGACTAACAATATTTCTGCTCTCTCTCTCTCTCTCTCTCTCTCTCGCTGGCTTCTACGCTGTCCTGCACTGCCTACTTATATACGTGTATACGAGCTAGCCAAAATCGACCAGCGTTGGGCCCACTCGTTGAAGGCCTAATTTGTGGCCCCGTTTATCCTGCTTTGGATGAAAGTGATAAACGGTGGGTACGAGGCGGCTCGATCGAAATAAAAAGAAAAGGCGCAAGGCGAGCTTTCGATTGTTTACAGACTGTAGATTTCAATTCCAGTCTATCCGATTAGATTTGGTGTCAAAACTAAGAAAAAACAAACAAGCAATAATTTTCTAACTAATAAAAGCGTGCTTAATTTAAATAGATTTACTTTTTCTGAGATATAGGTATATAAGGGTTGAACGGCTTCAAATCCAAGTATATTTACTCACTATACTCTATAACAATAGTATATGTGATTTAAATTTTTGTGTTTATAAGTGTTATATAAGTCACTCGAATAATATTTTTTCGTATTTTTTTGGGAAAGTAACAGCGAAACGATATAAAACAACTTAATAAATTTTATAAGTACATAAAAAAACGTAAATTCCTCGTAATTTTAACATTGCATACATAATTAAATAGTATCCGCATTACCGAAAATGAATACTATATTCGATATAATAAAATCTAAAAATAGAGTATGAGTCCGTATCGAGGTCCGTATTAACCCATTAACGACCAATACCCCGAATTTTCCACATCTTATTCAAGGCTTTTTATCAACTAAGAAAAAGGTTTGAAAAAATTTGAAAAAGATCATATCCGGCGTATTTTGACCTGTTCTTTCCAATGGTGAGACTTATTTTTTGATAAAACACTCTTGAATAAAAATATGGCGTGTTTTTCACGAAAAAAAAGTGCAAATATTTAGAAATTTTTAAAATATTTTAGAATCATGAAAAAAATTTTCTCGTAATATTTGAACATCGATTGCACTTTTTTGCAGTATTTTGAATTAATGTCATTGCTTTTTCCTTATAAAAAAAATTCATAAAGTTG
>UELU01144612.1:0-31559 GCA_900490025.1 Megastigmus dorsalis
CACACACACACACACACACACACACACACACACACACGTATATACGGACGAGAAGGGGGGGAGTCGTCGGTGCGGCGTATGGAGCAGAAAGCGCACAATAGGGACTATTTCTAGCCGACGCATTCCTAAGCGGAACGAATCGATCGGCGCGCAGCAGCCACCGCCATAGCCACCGGATGCGTGTGTGTATAGGGGATTTTTTTTTTCTCTCGCTCGCTCTCTCGATGTGTGCCCGCTCGCGCCGCTACCGCGCGTCTATTAAATCGACGATTCGCGCGCTCGCAACGAGGGCGCGGTCGTCGTCGGCGGTATATAGCGAAACGTTTCACGGATTCCCTCTCTCTCTCTCTCTCTCTATAGTATTATACGGATTTAGTTTGGTTCATTGCGGCCCAATTTCGTTTTATACACATACTCATTAGTTCAATTACCGATGACGTTCCGCGAATTCCTGCAGCACGAAACTAAACTCCCCCGCGAACGGGATTAGAAAATAACATTTATACACGCGTGTAGTGGCCTGTACGAGCGTTGAAACTAAAAGCAGATGAATAACGTGCACGCGCGTATGTAGAAGAAGGTTGGAGCGAGAAAAAGAGAGGGAGATATATACTTATACGGAAGAAGGGCGCGGTGTCTTTTCGCCGTCGCTCATACAAGCCCGTGACTCCCCCCGTTCTATGGGCTTATCTCTCTCTCTCTCTCTCTCTCTCTCTCTCCCAGCGTTTCCACAGAGGGAGACAGACTAGACAGACACAGACACGAGGCACCGAAAATTTTCCGAATGCCACGCGCGGCTAAATCGATATCTCGTTGAGGAATTCGCGTGCGCGCGTGTCGGCGGCGACTTGTGACGAGCCGGACGCTCGAGACTCTCGCTGCTAAACATTCGGAGCTATGTGTCCGTGATGACTTTGTAATATACGAAGACGGTAAGCGCGATGCGCTTGAACGGAATAAATGTATATATAGATGAAGGAACGGGAACGACGCTTGCTGCAGCGAGAGAAACGATATGTAAATGCATCGAATAAAACTGCTCGATCGATTGAACGAAAAAAGAAAAAAAAGAAATAATGGAAACGGTATCATTTGGCGCGGGAATAAAAGTAATAGATCCGATCACGCGGCTGATCGACGGTAATCCGCGCAGCAGCAGCAGCAGCAGACAATATATATGTATATCCCGAAAATACACGAGGGCTATCAGTTAATAAAGCTCAGCGCGGTAAGTCCTGTTATATTGAAATTCAGTCTGCACCCCTTGACACTGCTGCTGCTCGCTGTACGAGTCGGGAACAGCTCGGTATGGGTGCGCGTTATAGGCTATACGTACAGACGGAGAGAGCAATTCCGGGACATCAAAACTGTCTCTGCTACTGACTGCTCGGAAATCCTTTCGATCCTCCTCTCTCTCTCTCTCTCTCTCTCGTTATTGTGGCTGTTTAATCGCTCGAGATGTTTCCAGATTGATGTCGCGCCCGTGGAAACACGCTGAACGATTCAGGGATAAACTTGCTTTATGAAAATTCCGACATTTTTTCACCATAAACAAGTATAGAGTAGGTTGCACACAGGTCAGGTGTCGTCGAGGACTAAGCTAAACTAAAATTCCAAAACGCCAAATTTCTCGAAAAAGGAAAACGAAGAGAAGGAAACACTTCCACGGCAAAAGCGTATCCTGCGAACGTATAGCATCGCGAAAAAAGCGAGCTGAAATCCAAAGAGAGCGGGGCGCACAGCGGGTATATACGGAGAGAGAGAGAGAGAGAGAGAGAGAGAAGGCAACAGCGGCAGCGGCAGCACACCATCCCGATGCTCTTGGCCCGTCGCGATCAATACGCGCGCGGGTTCCGAAGCGGAGAGAGAGACGGCGGCAAGCACGCGAACTAAAACACGAGTCCCTCGCCTTCCACACACACACACACACACACACACACACACGTAGAGTGTAAGCAGCAGAGGAGAGGAGAGAAGGGAGGCGATGGTCCCGGTGCGTTGGTGTGTGTGTTGCCAGGCGACGGAAGCTGCTGCTGCTGCTGCTGCTGCCGCTGCCGCCGAGTTCATCGGCCTCTCTTCTCTCGCTCTACGCAGACTCGTCCTCCTACTCTCTTTCGCTCTCGTTTCTCTCTTTCTCTCTCATTTTTTTTTCGTTTTGCGTGTGCATGTACGTGTGTGCATCTGTGTGTGTGTGTGTGTGTGGAGCTTGTCTTGTTGGAGGTTCTTTAGGGTACGCGTGTGAGTGCGATGCTGCTGCTGCTGATGCACAGTGCTTTTCTTTATTGACACTGGTGTATCTCGCTTTCTATTGGTTGCAGACGAGAGACAGAGAGAGATGTATTTTATTGCATTGTACCGATGAGAGGGAGGAATTATCGCGAGGCTCTCGTTGTTGTTGTCGTTGTTGCAGCAGCAGTCGAATCGATTGGGCTGTTGCTATACTGGATAAAAAAAAGGGGACTGCTCTGGCTTTGTTCGGATTTGGGACCGGCGATCGATCGAACGCAAAATTTCGAATGATTCGCGGGTGGCATCTATACGATCGATCGCGTGGAGCTTTATTATTTCTCGCTACAGAGTTCGAGGGGCTTTGAGTGAATCGCACCGTTCGCTCGCACCGATATTTATTATCCCACTCGAGACGCTATTGCTGCGCGCGATGCCTTTCTCACGCGGCCCATTGGGGTTAACAAAGAACGATCTGTAGCTCCGGTTTGGATTATATATACGCTTTTCTCTCGAAAAGAACAAGTTCTTCGAAGACGATCGAACTGAGAAAAAATAAAGAGAGAGAGAGAGAGAGAGAGAGAGAGAGATGCTAGCTTTGAAAGTGATATACTTTCGGATTGTAACAGTGGACGGTACTGTTGGACTTTTCCACACTCGAACCTTCCATTAGACACATGCGTATAGCTGATCCTTCCTTCTCCTTCATCTCCGGCTGCTTTTTAACTTTAAGCTGTTTTTCTACTTGCAGGGGATTTGCCTTCTTCATATTTTTCGCATTATCTTTCATCTCCTTGTATTCTTCGCGTCCATTACTTTCTCCGGTTTTTCGCCGCCCGGCCCACGCCAAGACTCGAGACTCGCCCGCCGAGGGACTGTGCCCGGAAAAAAAGCTTGGAACGCACATTGTTGCTGCTGCTGCTGCTGCTTCTTCCCTCTGTGTTTCTTTCTTTCTTTTTTTTTTGCTCTTCTGTTTGCTTTCGTCCGTCGACGATAGAATCGCTTTGATATATATTTTCGCCGTTCGTTCTTCTCTCTCTCTCTCTCTCTCTTGCCTCGAGATTTTTCCTTCTCTTTTTCTCGGCTCTTGGCAATTATCTCGAAAGATTCGCGAAAACAATGTTCGCGAGGCGGAGCTCGAAGACGATCGACTTGTTGATAAAGTGATTTTCTCGTATATCTATTTATACCAAAAAGTTTCGATAAGTCTGAAATAGCGAAATGGCGAGGCAAGATTAAAAGTACGAATTTATATGTGTGGGACGTGTTGTATAAAGTTCCGAGCGCCTGGGTATAATAATTGCGAAAAGAACTGGAGCACGCAAATATTCAGGATATTTCAGATCTCTTCGCGAGCGAATCTCTTCCGCATTGTTCTTGGTCGGCTCTCAAAGGACCGAAACTGTCCTCCGCCATAAAAAAAAAAAAGAAAAAACGTAGAAAAAAGATTAAAGAGGGGAAAGAGAGTGAGAGAGAGAGGAAGGGAGGGACGAAAATCGTTATTTCATTGCCATAGCTCTCCACCTTTGGTGTTTACAGAGGCTTCGCCAGAGAGAAAGACAGAGAGCGAAAAAAAGAACCTAAAACAGCTTCGTCGTCGTCGATTGGCTTCTGCTTCCTTTCTCTCCCCACACTGACACACACTGCACGCGTGTGCAAGGGGAGAGAAAGAAGAAGAAGAAGAAGACGACGCGCGATTAGCCGCACGCTGTGAGACACTGTACGGGCCTCGGGAAGGAAAGTCGAGCGGGAAATTACACGCGGATGCTTTTACCGGGGTTCTGAGGGGTTGGAAACACAACCAGATGGAGAAATGTTTCCGTTAGCTGGGGATATATTTTATTACAAGTGGGTATTCCGGGTGGGCTGGAGCGATTCATCCTTTTCCCTCGGCTCTCTTGATTTGTGGCGACGCGTCGATCTGTGCCTGATGCGCACGCCGACGACGGGGATGATATATCGAAAGTGTGCATCGGCGGTCGAAACGAATAACTTACTTCTCCGCGCGCGTTAAATTAGCCGCGGCGGCGTGGCAATCGCTGTATATCGACATTATGGAAATTGGCCAACTAACGGAAACAGAGTGTGCATTTAACAAAGGCTCATACGGCAATGGCCGGCGCAATTCACGCGGCTCGCAGACCAAACAGACCTGCACACGCCAATCACTATTATTATACACGCGCGAGTGTGTATAGCTGTTGCACGTACAAGTTTCCCTTTGCTCGGCCGAATTCCTTGGGTTATTGGGCGCGCGTCGTACGCCACACGTGTGCGGCCGCCCCCGACTGTATAGGCTCTCTTCTCTCTCGCTCTCTCGCCCTTTATTTTCTCAAGAGAGTATTTTTGGGCGAGCTGCTGCGTTGGGAGAGCCTCTGGGGCGCGCGCTCCTTTCGAAAAAGGCCGAGACCGAGCGAACGATGGAGAACACGTGGGACGCAGTTGCCGATGCAGCTCCGAGGGCGCGACTCGCACTGGCCTTGGAGGCCTTTTGCGCGATTTTTGGAAATATTTGGGAGGCGCGGAGCTTTATTTATGGGCCTCTTGAGGCTTATCCTGTTTGCGCAAGAGATTCCTCTTGAATAACTGCGCTATACATATTTTGCTATCTTATCCAATGAATATGTGTGGCTAAAAATACACTCCTTACGTACAACGATCGAATCTCTCGACACTTATAATAAGCAGCTCCGTAAATGAAAAGTTTCCAAAACTAACTCGAGCTCCGTATATTTTTGTTCCTTTGCGCAGAATGTGGACCACAAAATGAAGTTCCGCTCAAAGAAGGGCCAACTGCCGTTCGTCGAGCTGAACGGCGAGGAGCTGGCCGATAGTACGCTGATATTGAAGGAACTGGGCCAGAAGTACGGCAAGGACATCGATGCCTGTCTGAGTACCGAGCAGAAGTCCGTGTCCCACGCGACGATCTCCATGATCGAGAATCACCTTGTCTGGGTGGTGACCTGCTGGCGCACCAAGAACCTCGATCAGATGCTCAAGGGCTACAAGGTCAATCTGCAACACGCCCTCGGCACCAGGATCCCCAATGGCATACTCAACTTCTTCTTCAAGTTCACGTACGGCCGTAAGGTGAGTCTGCTGATTCCGACCAAGGGCCTCGCAAGCTCTTGCTGTTCTTTTATATACCATGAGTTTGTTTCTTTGCGCGTGCACAACCTCCGATTTGCCGGTTTTTTTTTTTTATTATTATACACTGACGAGAAATTGTGTGATGTGTCGTGGGTTGAATATTTATATTTGGAACGACTATTCGAGGCCTGTTCATTTGAAACTAATAAATATTTAGTTTGTCTTGTATAGCGATTTGATCGAAGGAGACTTGAAATCAGCAAAATATTTACTTGTTTCGAATAAATGATTGGTTGAATATTCATTCGAAATCACATAATTTGTTTTTTTTCCGTGTGTTATTCATAATTGGTTTATGGTTTTATTCGTTTGATAATATAACCTTCTTTTTTGTGTGATTGTGTTTTTGGTTGGTCTTTAATTTTCTTTTACGTGATAATACGTAGAGCGGAGATCGGAGGTTTATTATTGATAATAGTTTGATATGTAATTCAATTTCTCTTTTTCTTTTTGTTGTAACATTGGTTTCAGCGATTGTGCACAGATTTAAGAGGAAATGCGTTAACATTTAACAATTTTTGTTGACGGTTAAATAACTGGCGTTTGTGATAGTACTTTCGAATTGAGTTGATATATCTTTTTATTAATTGGAACAGAAACGTGAACGCATCTTGTCCTCTGTGCGCGGACGCAGCATTAGAACTTAGAATAGTGAAAGCTCGTTAACTGTAGCATGAGCTGTTACATATAAATCTAGAGATTAGAACTTTTTATATAGTATAAAATATCGATATTTATATATTCATGTCACCTTGTAATTAACAACTGGTAAATGGTGTATAGATAGTTAAAAAAGAGCATGTACAGAGAAAAAAAAGAAAAAAAAAAGAAAAAAAAGCACTCCTCCACAAGTAAGTCCATTGTCTCTGTAAGAACACCAGCTCTCAGCTGTGCTGGAGATAAGGTGATCGCAGGAACAATGTGATAGATACGTTGCATAAGGCGAGTGGTGTGTTTTTTTTCTTTTTTTTTTTTTTTTTCGTATTGTTGGCCAGTCAAGAATGAAGCGTTGTGGTCATTTGTAGTGAGAATTAGTTGGATTGGTTGCAGGGAGCGCGGAAGGTGAAGGCTCAAGGAATGGGCATCCACACGGCTGAGGAGGTGCTCCAGTTCGGCTGCGACGATCTCAAGGTGCTCTGCGACATGCTCGCCGACAAGCCCTTCTTCTTTGGAGACGAGCCCACCTCGGTGAGTTTTTTCATCCCTTTCTTTTTAAATCTACCCTACTTTTTATTTTATGCAAAATAATAGATAAATTAAAATGAATGGAAAAGTTTAAATGTATGCGGTCATTGAGGAAGTAAGTAAAAATGGTTGGCCTTTCTTACATATGTTCATTTGTCATTACTGATTCAGCAAGTCGAAATTTAGTGTAAAAGAATCGAAGCATTTCCTATTGCAATCAGTACAAACCATATCAGTGGAACTAACAATAGATGAATAGGGTGCAGATAAATAGCTCGCAGAAAACTATTAAATTTTACTGACTCACTGATACAACTTCTTGTTTCTGCAGAAGACTTTCCCGGTATTACTCAGAGCATACTTTACAAGTTTGAA
The DNA here is from genome assembly GCA_900490025.1 of Megastigmus dorsalis. Taxonomy (NCBI): domain Eukaryota; kingdom Metazoa; phylum Arthropoda; class Insecta; order Hymenoptera; family Megastigmidae; genus Megastigmus; species Megastigmus dorsalis. The sequence continues at coordinate 6,937 of UELU01144612.1, forward strand.
GCTTAAATAAAATCAACCAATATTTGTTAATTTTTTAATTTATTAAAAATATTAGCGACGTTTTAGCTTGATAGATTTAAAAGATTGGTCAATATTGATTTATTCATTCGTTAAAGCCTTCCACTATAAATTCATCCTCAATGAACAATAAATTTAAATACATCAATAAAAAAATAATATTCATTCGGCGCAATTGTACTTCCATTGTTTTGCAGTCGAATATATAAGTAAAACATTCGTGTATCCATTAACTAACTATGTTTATTTTCATTTCTCCACAGCTCGATGTTGTTGCGTTTGCCAACTTGGCTCAGATCTTGTACATCGACAAGGAGATCCCATTCGCACTCCGCGACTACATGATTGAGAACTGCCCGAACCTCGTTGGTCACTGCTCCAGAATGGCGGAACGTTGCTTCCCCGACTGGGATGAGATCTGCTCGACTCTCGACATGAACACACATTTGCCCAAGCCCGAGAAGACCGAGGAGAAGGAGGGCAAGGAAGAGGCGAAGGAGACCAAGGAGTCGAAAGAGGAGAAGGAGGGCGACAAGGAAAAGGCCGACAAAGAGGAGAAAGACGTAGAAAAGGATAAGGAGGTTGACGAGAACAAGGAAAAGGAAAAGGAAGGAAAATAAGCGGGGATGGCAGTCGGGCTCCAAGCTTCACACAGAAGAGACAGCGACAGATATGATATGATATTGTGTATCGGAGGAGAGAGAGATTTTTAAAGAGACAGATTATTGAGAATGGAGAGAGATAGGGAGAGAGAGAGAGAGAGAGCGAAAATTATTAGTGTATCTGTTGGACTCTTTTATACTCGATGCTCTCTAATTAATGTTAAGATCGAAGAGGGAAAAGCATGCATGTGTGTGTTTTTTTTAATTATTTTGATGGAAAAAGAAAAGTTATTGTAGAGGGGGGAGGGGCGATGCGCTACAGCCAAGTGCGTTAGAAAAGAAAGGACGTTTCCTTCCCCACCTTTTATCTCTCTTGTGTTTTTTTTTGTATTCTTGTAAGTTTTTTTTATTTGTTTGTTTCTATGCATTACAATTTTTTTATATTGTCACGTATATATATTATGTATGTGTATCGTATAACAGATGGAGATGAACTCACACGTTTGCAGCAGTATTTTATGTCGCGAGGAAATAAAAGTTTTATGACGATGAATTTCCGGTCTCTCCCTCTGGCGGATTTGATTCGATTCTTTTTTTTTTTTTTTTTTTATTAGTCATTAGTAAGCCATAGTGTGTACATGCAATATTATCGAATGCAATAGCCTGTCGTGGACGAACGGGAATGGGAATTCGCAATTCGCAGTGCATGAAGCGGGGCATATAGAGATGTTTTCCGAAATACATTATTATACATTACCTGTATATGTATGATCGACTTTTTCTAAACTACAATTAAAATACTGACTTTTTGGAGAAAAAATAAAAAAAAAATGAAGTTACCAGACGACGAATCTTTTATACACGAGACTCGCGTGACCATGTTTTTTTTTGTACGAAACGAGTGAACAAAAAACCAATTGCTGAAGTAATAACAATTTTTTAACGACGAAGCGAATCACCCTTTTTACGATTTTTCAACCTCCGGTGTGTCTGATTTTTATTTTTCATTAACATAAATTAATAAAAGCAGAAGGAAAAATGTGAAATCTCTCTCGTCGATATCACGATCTTGTCAATCGTGTATATGTAGCGAACAAAAAGCAAAATGTAACAGCAGCGAAGAAATAGCAAGGAATGTTTAAATAACGCTAAAAGACGTTGCAGATTAGCCCCGCTAGTCCATTAGCTCTAACTCAATATAATTAGACAGGCGCGAAATACGTAAAAGTGGAAGAAAGAGGAGGGAAAAGGAGTATGCGCAAGTCTGCGATGAAATGAAATCGCACTCGCAACACACACACACACACCTTTTACGAGATCCACACATGCGCGCGCACACACACATAAACATCCTGTACACACAACACATGTAAACACACGCTAAATATGCTTTATTATTAGGAAAATTGAGGATTGAGTAGAGTTAGCGGGCTAGACTGTGATGATTACGAAGATAAAAGAGTCGACATTGCATCGGAGGATTTTGTCAGGCGTTAGTTTGTAGTTATTAATGAAGAGCACTTCATTCGATTGAAAGAAAAAAGGAAGGAGTTTAAAAAATTTTATGGAAAAAGTGACAAAGGAAAGATTAAATATGCTATTGTATTGTAGATTAAGGGGACGAGGAAGTCCCTCGGCTCACGACTGAGTTTAAAGCGTTGTGCACATTTCGAATTTGTAATGTATTGAGGTTTCTCATTTTTTTGTGTGAATCTTTGAGATGCGAAAATTGATTATTCTCTGGCTTAGTTAGGTAAGATAAGAATTGTTCTCTGTTTTGCTGCTCGTTATGTCTTTTCCGAATTCGCTGAATTTCTGTAAACTTTGAAATAAGTATTTCAGTCGCTATTGATTGAAATAATTACCTTAAAGTTTATTACGAAGAAATCTGCAAATTTGAAAATGAAATGATCATCGGTGAGATCGCGCGATATTTCTTTGTCCCTTTAAGCCAGCGGATATCAGCATTCGCATTTGAAAACCAATGACCACTTAGTAGCGCGAGTAGTTAAAAAGAAATCGAAGTACATTACAAAACAATGTGCATAGTAATTCTTAAGTATAAAGTAAAAACAATTTATCGCCAGGCGTCACTCAGTTGTTTCCGACAGGGACTTTTGCATCACCTTAACGCCGCGTATCGTCGAACGCCCGATTTCGCCTCCATTCGGCTTCAAGTTCTTTTTTTCTTCTCTCAGCTGTGTGAGAGAGAGAGAGAGTTTGCCGAACAACAGCGCATCCGTACTTCCATGAGAAAAGGGACAGAAAGACCGTGCTGTCCATTCCCTTTTCCCGTGGAAAAAAGTTGGGGAAGTTACTTTTGCTCGGCAACGAAAAGAAAGGTTTGTGCGTCGCTCGAGGTGCGAAATCGAGCGATTCCTGTGGCGGCGTTGAATTTTAATTGTCAAAGCGACGACGCTCGTTGTTCATATTGCATTGGCGCTTAAATCATTATTAATAAATGTAAACACAAAATAACACAGACACTCATTATACACAAGTAAACACGGCTCGAAGCCACATTCTTATTCTCGTAGCCGAATAACAAAAGTATAAAGAAAAACAAAGTATAAGAAACAAATTCATTCCCGTCTTTTGTATCTTTATAGTCCTTTTTTTACGTCTTTTTTTACACTGATCTGACAAGCGTCGTCGATCCATGCGTACGACGTCGGCGAAATATTATTAATTATAATTATTACATTTATTTGTATATTATAGAAATATGTCATATTGTATGTTTGTATGTGCATTATGTACAGGCGAATGCAGCCCATAAAACACGCGATGATCTGGTGAAACAAGAAGATTATTCAAACAAAAAAATGAAAACAAAGCTACACACATTTGTAAGATGTATTCAATTAAAACGCGATTATTAAATGATAAACAATAAAAGAAATAAAAACAAACAAACAACTCTTCACGTATATTCACAAAAACTACACAAATTATACACAATTATATATATATTATATATAATATATATAATATATAAAAAAAACGCAGTCGCGAAATTCAAATTTCGCGCTCAGTACTGATGATTTTTAATATCAAAGTATATGTGTCGTAAAAAAATACTCTTTGGCGATTGAATGAAAAATTCGAGTCTGCTGATGATTCATCAAGAGGATTAAAATAAAAAAAATGGAGAGCCGGGCGTTTAAATGTGTGGCAAAACCTTAAAAATAATAAAGAAAATGATATTATACAAAGTGTCTTTCACGCATCGAATAACTTAAACGACCTTTGATACGCGACGCGTTTTGATTCATTTCATCATTAATTATTAATTAATTAATTAATTATTTTTATTGAAAAAAAAAATCGCTGGGGAATTGAGTATAAGTCACATCTTTGTTTCTCAAACTCGCGCGAATGGACACACTTATTGCATCTAAGCAGCTTAAATGATAATTATTAAATGATCGATGAGAAGTGGAAAGCTAAAACAAATAGGGATTGTGTAGAAAGAGCAGTTTTTAGAAGGTTGAGAAAGTGGTTGAGTTCAATTTAGAATGATTGTTATATACCACCAGTTAATAGAGGGAAATCGAGTAAAGCGATTGGGGCGGAACAACTGCGCATAAACAAAAATTGGACAAAAAAAAACTGCAAAGTAAAGCACAGAGTAGGTAGGCACCACCCATACAGTAAGGCAAAATCTTGTAAGAGTAATATTAATGACAATTATATATAATATAAATATATATAAAAAAATTATAAAATACGACTGCTCGTTTTATGCTCGGCGCTATACATTATTTCATTGTCATTATATCAGCATTTATTAATGATATACATACGGACGAATAAAATGTGTTTATAAATAAAAAAAAAGCCGAGTCGTTTTGCATTTCATGCCTGCCTTTGTACAGTACGTTATATGAATTATTTATTAATTTAGCTATTTGCATTCTTAATTTGCTTTAAAAAATCTAACGCTTAATCTGCACAATCTTATTTTATTTTTAACACAACAAAAGAAAATTTTAGCTTTAATTATTTTTATAGTAAATATTTTTATGCTTAATGAATAATTTTATTAAAGCATTTATTGCTAAAAATTTTAAAATAGAACAAATATAATATTTTATTTTAAAGAATATTTGTATTTTAATTTAACTATTCAATTTTTTGTTTAAGTTGGCAGCAATTAAAATATAAAACGAAAAGATTTAATTATAGGTTTTAATTTCCAACTTACATATTACCGTGAAATCATGCATAAATCTATATGAAGAGGTTGGTAATACTTAGTTATCATAATGATTGTTGGACATGGCACATTTCAAGATTTTTAAGTTAATAGTAGATAATTATTTACCTTACTGCTTTTGTATTTCTATATCTATTTTGGAGACTAATAGCATTTTAAGAATATGTTGAAAATAAAAAGTATAATAAATAGCTCGCTTTTCTGAAAATCTAATGAGAAACAATAATAGCTGTCAAATTCATGAAAACAGTAATAATGTTTAAATTATTATAAGTGAATTCGGGATTACATAAAGAAATGAAAAGTCCTGCAAAAAGGTGAGGTAAATTACCAATAATAACGACAATAGTTAACTTTAATATTTATATATATTACTTACAGTTTAAGTTACAGAGGAATGAACCTTTCACCTTATTATTGTTAATCGCTTGTACCTCTGGACTTATTTTCTCTTTGGCATAAAGTCGGTCTATTTATTCTTAAATAAAGTAATTTTTGGATCGGACGCTTTTTCATTTTTTCTTTTTTTTCTTTCTTGTTTTGTGAGAATTATACATGTTCGACGAATATTTCATATTATAATGTATATAATAAAGTTAACTTACAGCACCGTAAACAAGAAGATTTAAAAAATCAAACGGAATCAAATCTTTTCCAGCTGTCTCTAAAATATGTGATCTAATTATCATATAATTATTATAATAAATACGAGATGACGTTTCATATAATAATTTATATGTACAAATTTCGTTAATAGTTTCTTTTATTTCCCAACGGTTCTTTTGAGTATTTCGTTATATATACAATAATCTTTCAAACATTGTATAAATATATTTGTTATATGTTATATGTGCATAAATTTTTTTCATATTTCACCTTACAAAATGGACCCCAACAATATGGAGCATGTAAATCGTGCTAAAATCTATGGTTTTTTCCCCTTCTTTTCGTATATGTTTATGACGAATAAATTACATGTTTTCACTGAGTGACAAAAATATTGCACGATTAATCATCGTTAAAGAATATTTCTCGGCTTCATGCTCAATAAAAGCGCTAAAATCTCTCGAAAATGATTGTATCATTTCTTTTTTCATCTTTTCATACCTTAAAAAAATACATTTTTTTTGTCCATAAAAAGCAAATTTCTCTTGGTTGGTTTGGTGAGAAACGAGTGTATTGCTAACTTTGAAAGGTGGATTATTTCGGTACCTATTGTATAGCTGCAATTCAGAGCTTGAACTAAACTAAAAAGATTGTTGCATTAGGTTTGCTTTGATTTTTCGCGATACTTATAGTTTAGTCTAGAATGAACTACGATAGTATTTTCTGAATTTCGATTGTATTTATATTTATATCTTAGTAAAATTTCTACTCAAAAAGTTTATCGAATTAGATTCATTTCATTAGAAAACAGTTAGTGAATGTTATTATCGTAGTTATATGATTCACATATCTGTCGCAAAAATATTGCCGATTTCACATATTGAAGAATCGACGATGTTTCTGTGACACGATACCGTGATTATAATACTAATACTTGTTTTTCCTACGATCATGATTTAGTTTTAATAGTTAGAGTATTGTATGATTGGAAAATTTTATGTTGTACCGAATATTGAGTGAAAATGTTAAAAATTCGTAAGCTATTACGATAGAAAATATTTATACAATTCAATTTATTTCTAGAAAGTATGTTAATATTGCGAGAAATTAGAAAAACTATCATAATTATGATGATTAGTTTGCGAACAATGTGAAATGTCCAATGACTAACGATTCTCATGAAAACAATGATTATACAGAGAGAGAAGTGAGTAAGTCATACACTCGTCGATCCAAAAATCACCAGTCGCTATATAATACGATGACGTTACAAGTGTAAGTTTTCCAATACTTTTATTTTTCATTGTTACTTAAATCCTAGGGTCGTCAAAGTCGCTACTTACGATAGGATATGTAATAGGTATTTTCTCATTTTTAGCCACTGCTAATAACCTCGAGGACAAAGAAAATATTGCTGCAGCAGCACTGGGCTTGTAAATAGGTTCTCTTTTTTCGCGAGGCCTCGCTTATTTTTTTTTTTTATTCTGCCCTCGATGTACGAGAGAAAAAAACCATCGTTCACCTTTTCTACTTTGCGCGCGCTATATACTGTCATTTTCCTATAAGTAAATTCTAATGAGAGACGCATTTTTTTGAATTTATCGCGAAATCGTTATCATTTATTTATCATTATTATAAACTAGTTGTTTTACAAAGCTCGAAAATGTTCCAATGAATTTCTCTAGGTATACGCGTCTACGATTATTCGTCGAGATACATTTGATTCGACTCGTGTTTTATTTTCTTTATATTAAGTTTTGAAGTATGGCGAGCGACGAAATTTCATCTAGTTATACTTAATCCGGCATGAATCGAGTTTCATATTAATGCATAATTTTACAATCTTTTCTAAACAATATATATAACGAACAGATGCCAAAAATTCGAAGAATATACGTTTATATAAGTGCGTGTATTTATTTATTACGTATGGTATTATAAAAACAAAACATTTCGTACAAAGTTATAATCTACGATCTCCAACGTTACCGCGCCTACAACAATATTTTACATTGCACAAATATGATTTTAAGAAGTGAAAAATCAATAAAAAGTATAAAGGGTCACTTGTATCGATCGGCTCGACCCCAAGGGAAAAGATAATTTCTCAAAAATTCAACACGTTCTCTCTCTCTCTCGCTTTCTCTCTTGTTTTGTTAAATTCGATAAAACCTAGCCTAGTCCGATTCCCTTTTACTGAGGTATTTTTTCCTCGTTAGAAACAACGCGTTCGCATAAAGGCCACTGATTATAAACTTGTCTTTTTACACTTGTGTTTTTTTTTCCCCTTGCCCGTGCTTTTTTTCGTCTCGCTGAAACTATTACAACGCACGTACAAATCTCCGCGTTGAATAGTTTAATTACTTTGAAAATGACTCCACACCATCGGCTCGTCAATGTAATACATATTCAAAGCATAAAATTCAAACTGGAGAGATTTGATGCCTCGAACAAGTTAATCGGTAATAGATCACAAAGTAATCAAAGCTATCCAACCCTCCTTTTTAAAAACTAACCCTTGACATGTTTTTCTCTACTTTCGCTAATATGTCGATAATTTCATCAAGGAGGAGTTTTCTTTTTATTATATATAATCCTACGCGAGTTTCGCTTAAATCGGTCTAATGCAAAAATTACGGTTTATATACTTTCCTTTTCCCTCATCGAAGGCGCGAGCAGCCGCGCGAGTTAATATAAACGATCGGAGCTCGGTAAAAAGAAGAAAGCTTTTTGCAATGCAATATGGACGAAGTTTCGAAGCGAGTTGCGTTCTTTATCCACCTTTGTTTATTACTTTATAATATATCCGGTCTCCAAAATACTCGAAGCTTGCAAGTATAGCCTCGACAGGGAATCTATATTTGGTTCGTAAATTATCTTATGATTCTGCTTATGACGCTTACAACGAAGTGTTGTTTTTATTTTTCCTTTCCTTTTCCCTTCTTTTTCCTTTCTTTGTATGGCTTACCTATGTATGATCGGTGCGCTTCCATTGCGCGCGTGACAGTGTAAAAGAGTCGATCTGCGTGCGTGTGCGTCTGGCCCTTCGATCAGTTTTGAGTGGCGAATGTGCAGGTACGCGGGGTATTTCGTTCTTTTTTTTTTTGTTCAGAAATTTGAGTATGAGCTGCTGGGTTTTGTGAACATTACAAATTATACGAGGTATATATGAGTGAAATCGTGACCTCTGAATCGACACCTTTTAACATCGGATTTTCAAATCTCGTTCGGCGCAGAAAGTGCGTTTGATCGTTTGCGGGGTCACGACTCGTTATATATCTTTGAACGTTCGCACGTGATTCGCTTGTCGTCGTTATTCTTAAAATAGAAAAAGTTTGCCTATCACAGATTGTGTGATTCGCCGCTCGCTCGATGACCAAAGGACAGAGTATTATATGGATATTCGTCGGTACTTTAATACACACGTCGCGCAAAACACACGTAATGTAATAATCACGTACTCTTTACGATTAAAGTATATAGTACAGGTACATCGTGAAATTATCGATCGTTCAACAGCTGGAATCTCTTCGACTCGAAAATATATATATATATATATATAGATATCATGCACATACATATCGTGTGATTTTTAGTCATATCCGCATGCCATTCGTCCGTGATATTTTTCTTTTTTCTTTTCTCCTGTTTCGTCAAGGGCATTTTATTTACATCGAGTGAAGGCTCGTGATATATTATATAGATATTTCGTTCGTTGCTAATTCAACGTCCTAGACAGCAAAATGAATGATGAGTCGAAATTCAATAAGTTATATATATATATATATACGCAAGTCGATGTGATTCGTATTAGTTATTACAGTTTCTTTGAGTGAGCTTTGATTCCTCGGGGGATGCGACGATTGTATAATAGCGACGCTGTCCGGGATGTTCTTTTTATTTGTTATACACGATGAAAAGAGTTCACATCGAACAACTATTACAATGCGTTTCGTCATCTTCGACTGTGTTACTCTGAGCGCGACCACATCACACACACCGTTAGAAAAAACTTGCTCTTAATTCAACGCCTTATACCTCACAAAAAACACGTCCGCTTAAACTCTAGAGCATTTAAATTGCTTTTTACGGAGTTGGCACTAGGAAGCTTTCGGCTAATTTTATTCATACTTTACTGGAAGCGAGAAATAATAAAATCAGTTAGTTTAGTTATTTTCAATGGCGATCGAGTTTATCGTCAAAAAACAGGAATCTCTTTTCTCTGATATTTTTACGGTTATTGTATATAGGTTGCCGTGAAGCCAATTGCGTTTCCAATGTACTCGATCCCTTCCTTTAAATAACAAGTAAACTATAGTATTTTTGTTTAATCAAGTAAATATTTCTTCGGTACTATTATATATAATCTTGTAAAGAAATCGAAAAAGAAATTCATTTACTCAAACAACAGCTTATTTTCGATATTTTCAAGAGAAAAAAAATAAAAGTCCGAATTATGGATTACACCGAGATACACAAAAAGAAGTCGCGAGCTCACACAGTTGGAAAGGCAATTTTTTTCATTTCTGCGTTATACACTTTATAATACATATATATATATAGATATAGATATAGGTATAGAGAGGATGGGTCTAGGAGGAGTCGAGGAATGGGTACTTATGACGCTCTGCTGTGCGTCCCTGAATAATGTGCCAACGGGGTCACAGGCGCGAGAGAAAAATTGGAGCGAACGCGACTCGCGACGCGTCGCCCGCGCGATTTATAATACCCTAAAGTCTGGCTCGGTACGATCACATCCTGGTCTCTCTCTCTCTCTGTGTGTGTGTGCTTTTTTCTCTCTTCCTCAAGCGCACATATATACGTTCCTCTTTGACGCCAAAAACTCCGTGGATCGTTCTTTCGATTAGCCACGAAGCTGCGTGCCGAAAAGGTTTTTGCGAAAACTCGTGAATTTCGGGTGATTGTGTGTTTTTATCATGAATTCAGCAAAATATTGTGGTTGCATTTTTAGTTGATTGATAAAATAGTGAATATATTTTTTATGCGTAAAGAATCTGTTTGTCTGTTTACGTTTGGTGAAGAAATCAGAATCTTTAGTTTTTTTAGTTGTATGGAAGCACTTCTTTTGTTTACAGTTTGCGTATGCTAATATATAAGTAACAATCGAATGGATCTTTTTTTCAAGAAACCAAATTGACGAAAACAAATACTTACTTACATTTGGTGAAGAGTTTAGGTGAGTGAAAAATAATTCCATACGATTTGGAATAGAATTAAAAGAGAATATATATATACGTAAATAGTGAATCTATCGGGAAAGTGCAAAATAGCTATTATCTATTAAAAAATATTTTGTTGTATTCATAGTTACTTCGTTAGTCTAGTTTATAGGATAATTTATCGTATCCGTAGGGGCTTAAAAAACAAAGTTTCATAATCATTGAGTAGGTATGTTCAGTACTGAATACAGGCAGTTTCATTTTGGCATCTAAATCTTTTACACGCTAGGAATACTTGTTATCTTTGCGACTGTCGCAAAGCCTCGCTTGAAAACGTATATAGTCAAGAAATTATTCTTCCCTATACATATACGTAACGATTACTATAATCTACGTTCACCTTCACGAGTTTTCGCGAAAAACATTTTCTCGATTGTTCACGCGCTGGAAAGAAGGACAGAGTTTTCCCACCATCCAACAATCAACTCTTGCATCCTCAAGATTTATCGAAGGAAATACATACACGACGTGTGGCACTTATTTAAACTGCGTATTAAATGTATGTATATATAGGAAAAAACGCGCGCTTCTGTCAGCGGATGCAGGATTTTTGTTTTTCTTTTTTTTTAATACTTGTAGAAACCCAATGGTTTATTTCGTTTGTGCACTTGAATATGAGTTGTAAACTTAAATCTATTGTTATAGCGTTTAAAGTATATTGAATGTATACGTTAATAAAATGCAAACATGAGAAAGTAGAAATCGCGAGAAAAGAAATCTGAAGTATGTTTGTATAAAAAAATGTGTGTATAGAATTAATTGACGCTGTTGTAATGTAACGCTTGTATAGATTATATCGTTTAAACTTAACGGCCACGAACAAATCGAACGTCCAATAAATGCTTTAACGGGCAATAGAATCTTTCAAAATATCGGCGAATAAAGCACATAACCTAAAATTATATATATATCAAGTATTCGTTTTTTCAATCGGTAACAAATATTAGTTATTATTTGATAGAGAATTTTTATGACTAATATTATGTATTTCGTTAAAAGATTTGTCAATTGATCTTATGACTATAAAGTATCCTAAAAACTGTTTAGTCAAGTATCAATTGATTGAAAAGTAGCTCTATACGATTTCCCAGATAACACTTCGTAATCCCAATGATCCTCGTTGGGAGACATCTTTTCTTACGGAGAAAAATTAATTGATTAATTTTAATTGACGTTACGATACTCACGATTACTCAGCGGATCGAATGTATACTTTGTTATTGCGTTTTACCAATTTATCCGATTAATTATATCAAATTCTTCCCCATGCGTTCATGGAAAAATTTCGTTCGCTTCCCGCTGCAAAATGAATACATGTTATCTGGATCAGAGTTGAAAGAGTCGATGACAAAAAAATCGTCGAGTAGAAAAAGACGTTACATTAGCGCCACATCTTGTATGGTCTCGCCGCAAAACGGTAGGCACGGAGCTGGTGTGTCAATCAAATTCTCTTAAAAGTCCAATAATATAGTTTCTGAAAGTATCAATCGACGCTTTTATTTCAACCTTCCACATTGTATGCATTGCAACTCAAATCTTCACCGATTCTTTCAAACAGATCGGTCGAATCGGTACTTATGTATACCGATCTTCGTGCTCCAACTGTCCAGCCCAGCGAAGTCGATTCCTCTCACAAAAACCAAAACTGAAAAAGTGCCTGACTCGAAAGTTCAGCCAAAAAGAAAAAAAAAAACGAAAACCAAAAAACAAAGGTATACCAGCTCCAGTTGGGAAGACTGCGGCGAGATGTGACAGCGATCGAAGTAACGAAAAAAAGAAGGAAAAAAAAAACAAAACGAAAAACAAAGCGATCGGTTGGTCGACTGGATAATCAGTCGAGTTTGAGAGCCGCACTCGGGGTTTTACGTACGCCGGTCTCCGTCGCGAACGGAGGGAAGCCGACGTACGCTTATAGCTACGTGGAGGCGGCGAGGCTGATCGAGGTTGACTCTGTGACGGCCGCGCGAGGCTTCACGTCCAGCGAGTCGTAGAGCGGAAACTCGCAGCAGAGGATGAACTTGAGGAACCACGGCACCTCCGAGTAGATCGCCGGTGGTATTGGAATCAGTGGGGACGTCGATTGCTTGTAGTATCTGTACTCGGAATTGCTGCGAACAAGAGATTGGAGGGATCAGAACAAGTGATTTTCACAACGTCACATTAATTTCAGAGTGTCTTCTTACTCGCAGATTTGAATTTGACAATAGTCGTTAATCGTTTATAGATGTGAATTTAAATAAATATTAAGTAATCTGAGAAATATATACAGCAATTTTTAATGAAAGAAATGTGTACGTTCTTCACAGTGGAGAGAGCTTTTCAAGATTTCGCTTGCTCTCCGATGTGCTCCTTTACGTAGGGAATCGACCAATCAACTCGAAACTTTGCGCATAGGCTAATTATGATGTTTCAAAGTTCGAGCAGATTGGTGTATTTGATACGAGATAGAAGAACAGTTGTTACTTCTTACTCAACTTTTATGAGGAAACTACATCAGTTTTCCTAAATGGAGCAGAATTGATCTTCGTATAATTAAAATAAATAGAAGTATAAAGTAAAACATCTTTTTTTTTTAATTAATCAGAAAATTACTGTTACTGTGCACACGTACAAAAATGCTTACAGAATTATTCGTTTATGATAATTTTAAAATCACATCTTCAGATTGGAAATTTTCCTTACTACCTACTTTCGTTACTACCTTTAATCGATTAAAAGAGCTTTGGATTTATTTGACAAGTTAGTCCAGCTTACGGCATGACATTCTCGGTAATTCATCAAAAGATTCAAAGTCATTCGCCGTATAAATTGTTTATCCCTACAGCGCTACAAAAGTCTGATCGGCTCGCTTATCACAGCTGTCAATAATCAAGAAATCGACATAAACTCGATACCCATCCGCAGCGCACGCGACGCATATCCTACTATATACTCACTCCCTGTATCTCTCATCGGCAGCCTTCTCCAGCAGCGGCATCCCCGAGAGGAAGAGTATAATGATGGTGGTGAAGATCGGCGAGGCGATCACGATCCACTCTATGCCTTCGATCACGTTGAGCGAGATGACGAAGATGCCCCACCAGACGACGATCTCGCCAAAGTAATTCGGGTGCCTCGAGAGCCTCCACAAGCCTGTGTGTGTGCGTTGTACATTATAGTATAGGTAGACGAATCGATTCAACAGTTTACGGCCAATGGCAGCGTGCCAGGAACGGGAGGCAGTGCACCACACCACCGGCACCACCGGCATATACAATAATAAAAAACAGACGAGGAACGCGCGCGTCTGTGTGTGTGTGTGTGGGTGGAACGAGCGAGTCCGGTAGCAATGGGTGGTGGGAAAAAAAATCGAAAATCTCGCTTGACGCCTTATGCTTGTGTACGCGATCCATTGTGTGGCTCACGATTGCCTATATAGGTGGAATATATCGCGGTGAATTAGACTTTTCGATGCCTTCCGACCTGTCGCTTACACGTCGCGAGATCATATGTGGCGCCGGCTCTTTTCTCTTTTGCGCCATTCATTATCGAGATATCGACTTTTGACGATGGGCTTTGAGGTTTGTCCTGGAGCTTGAGGGATACAAGTGTGTGTGTGTGTATGCGGTTTGGATTGGAAATTGTATTTTAGGAGTGTCGAATTACGTATGACTTTTTTTTTAGTGATTCTAAAATGCGATGAAGGAGAAGGAAAAAGATCGATCTCTCTAGTCGTAAATTATTCATTGAGGTATCGGGAGACAAGCCTTTATGAATAATGTTTCAGAATGACATTTTTGAGACTTGAATTACTGATGGATACGCTGAAATATTTAGGATTATACCGCTACGCAATTTTATTGCACACGTATACAGACTTTTACTTAAGTTGATATAATAAATTGTTATGGTTTTAATAAAATATGTTAACGAAATATGCGCGATTGCAAAGTTATTTTCGAAACATATATTGTCCTCTAATACGTTTAATCCTTACACGCGTAAATTAACATAAATTAGCACCGTAAATTCAAGAGCCTTTATTTTTAGAGCAAGTATGAATGAAGCGTCGTGGCAGAAAGCCCACTTGGTATTTGCGTACTTGCAAGTCAGCTAGTAATTGGAAAAATCGCATGAAAATCAAGAAAGTAATGAAAGTATGATGCAGCACTATTCGCGTTATGGAAATGCGGTAAGAACGGCTGCTTATTTTTCTCTCTCTTTTTTTTCTTATTCATCGGTGTAATTTTAGCATTAGATTGATGCTGGTATATACATGAAATATTGAGTAGTACACAGAATGGAGAACACTTAATATCTTATGAAAGCATAATTTCCATTTGCTGAACCATTTGCAAATTACTGGCAATAGTTTGTTGTATAGTGAAACAATATCGCTCAACTGCAGTGTATACTTTTTATAGAATATTTATACGTATATAATTGGTTCGGCGTAACGGTGAAAAAATGTACCAAAATTGAATTAAATGACGTTCGCTTAAAATTTGCAGAAAAAAAAAGAAACTATTTCTTATTGAAGAAAAGAAAGTAAAGAATAATCATACCGTCGTTGCACCATTTTCCATCGTTGATAGGATCCTGTCTGAAAGCGAATTTCTGGAGATCGGCGTAAGTCTCGGCGACCAGGCCGACGAAGAAGAGTCCTGTACCGGCACTGTCTAAGGTCGTCATGGTCTTGGGTGCCGGTGGGATCTTGTGCCTCGGTGAATTAATTATTATCACCGGCAGACTCACCACGTACACCCACACCGCCTGCGCGTGAAATTGAACCTAGTTTTACATACGCCTGTGTACTGGCTATGAGCGATGGATTTTTTATATCGATTGGATTTTTCCTTTTTATCTTTTGGTATAATGCGATGTGAGGCTTTTTGAGGTTGCGAGGGTTTTTTTTTTATTTTTTTGAGAATGGTTTGGATGTTGTGGGAAGCATGAAACGAAGTCAAACTTGTTGATTGTTAGCAATATCATTCTTATTTTTTATTTATTTTATATGTTAAAACTTACAAGGTATACGACATTCTTATTTATATATTGACTATTGATCGTTATTAATCCGTGGAGAACAGCTACTTTTTTCATTCATGGAGCACTTAGATCGTCCACTATTTTTAAATTAACGAATCCAATGTTACAAATAAAAAGAAGTAGTAAGAAGTTCTCAATAGGTATACTTTCACAATTCAAAATATTAAGTATCATTTGTCTTAGGACAATAATAAAAAAAAAAACAAATTTGAGTTACATTGAAACTTCACTTTAATGTCAAGCTTATGACTTTGGTATCAGTATTATATCATTTTTGCCGAGTCAATTTGATGACTTCATTTCATTCTTCATGAATTAAAAATGTTTCTTTAAATGTCTATATTTAATAAATTTAGAAAAATAAATTTATGTTAAGAAAATGAGTCTATATAAAATTGGAAAAGATAGATTTTTTGCTGATTGTAGATAAATAGAATATTGAATTATAAAAAGAGTAGTATAATTTTTCTGAGATACTATTATAAAGGACACATTTATAAATTGTATATAAAGTACTTGATGTTATATTCATTTACTTTACTGAATAGTTGAGATAAATATATAGAGATAAAAGATACTGGTTGGTGATAATATTACAGTATCGATTAAATTAGTGTCCAGGTGTAACATAAAATTATGATACGTGGTAGAGAGAAGCAGCGCATGGTCGCACATGAAGTATAATAAAGTACAAGATAAATTGTGTCTTGGATACCTGAACATTTAACTTCAACTGTCTGCCTGCGTTGAGAAAAGAACTGAGATATCGCAATGTAATAAACCCCAACCAAAAAAAAGGGTAAACATATAGAAATCTCACATCCCCGCACAAAGTATACAATAGCCCTATCCCCCCCAGTAAAATGAATAAATTTTCGACTAAAACAACTGAACAATAAATAAGCCATGCTCTTGAAATAATTCGTTACCTGGAATGTCCAAAAGACGGCGAAGCGTATGACATTGCTTCGTCGGTCGTCGAATCGCTTGTCCCTTCCGATTTTGACAATGCGATAAAGCAGATAACAAGAGAGACGAGCTCCCCAGAGACAAACAAAAATAGTCACCATAAGCTGACGACTGTCATAGGTCTGCAAAAGTTTTGGCAAGTTGATTGTTTTTTTTCTCTGCATTAGTGGACATCCATGCGTTTGGTGGATTTCTTTTTTTTTTTTAATTATATGGTGGGATATGTTTTATAATATCGAGACTGATATAGAGTGGCACTTCCATCTACGGGCATTCGCCTATTGAAAGATTCGGGATCGGGCGCCGCTGCGTCGCTTTATTTTTATGTGTATAAAAGGTGTCGCTAGCAGTCGAATTTGCTTCGTTCGCTTTATGCTTTTCGACTTATTTACAATTTGGTGGAGGGCTGGTAAACTGGTTCATAAGGAGAAGCAAAGCCATTTTTATCCTTAGAAGGTAAGTGAAAGTGGAAATCAATCATTTTCTTTTAATTGTTTTTGATCTTTTTGAAATCTGTGCTTGAAATACGACGTATAGGGTTGTATATCCACTTCTCCTTAGGACCATTATAGACTATAGTGATGGATTAACAGGAGAGTGCACAGAAATTTCATCAATTTCTTTGTAACGAGTGTATAGCTAGTCTAAATACTATCAACTATACCATTCTATTAAATGTATTATTTTAGGGAACGCTCTTAAAATTTTACAAATAAACTTTTCAAAAACTCGATTGTGTTGTAAACACATGTTTACAGTGACCCGAACTATATAGTTATGGACTTTGAGCGCATGGAAAAAGTGCGCCTGTAGGTTACGGAAGTGACTCGAGGAAAATTCAAGCACACTAACAAACTTTTTAGCCTCAATCGTCCATGCTATTGTATAATATAAATAGATACACAGTTTATTATAATGGTTATCCATTTA
The DNA here is from genome assembly GCA_900490025.1 of Megastigmus dorsalis. NCBI lineage: Eukaryota > Metazoa > Arthropoda > Insecta > Hymenoptera > Megastigmidae > Megastigmus > Megastigmus dorsalis. Next base: position 24,549 of record UELU01144612.1, read on the forward strand.
ATATGATAGTATAGACCTTATCTTTAAATTTCTTTGCATGCTCCCTTATATTAAATAGTATATTAATTTATTTCTATAGTGTAGATGCAATATGAAAATAATGACTCATCTGTTCACATTCATAATGCCAAATACATCCTATTACATATGTATACAAAGTTAATGTTCTAATGTATAAATATACGAGAATAAATCTTAAATAGATCGTGAGTCATTATTTTTTATTTATTATTTATATGATAAAAGTGATGCAGTGACAATTGATGGATCAAATGGATGCAAAAAAGCATTGTTATAGAAGCACAAGCCTATGATTGAAGGTATTTCAGAGTCCAATCTTAATAAATTTCAAGTGCATTAGGTAGATACTATGAATAGAATTGTTAAGATCAAATTAATAATACATTTTTTAAATTGGCAATTGTTTAAACTCTAAAAAACCTTCACATTTCAAGCAAATTGCAAATGTATAAAAATTCGATTCTTACAACTATTATAATAAAGAAATTATGTAAATGAGAGAAATATGTATTAGATATATTGAAGAATGAAAAAGTTTTTTTTACAACAAATATCAAAATGCTACGAGCGAGAAATGATGAAATAAATACAATATTTGGTAAATATATTAACTATTACTTTTCTCTCAAATTTGATGATACCATTAGGAATATACATTTAACTTTTTTAAATATATTATACGATAGTTCAAGTAAATATTATTATACAAAATAAGTATAACAATTTCAATTATTATAATTTCAGAAGAATTCAAAATTACCGTTTATTGAAATCAGGTTTTAATTTAATTTTGTTTATTGATTACTGTATATATATTAAGTACATCTATATACTGAATTGCATTGTAAAAATCACAAAAAGTCTACTGAAAAATGTAATTAAAAATGTAAAATTAGTACGTGAAACAAATGTTTATTTAAAGACATTCAAAATAGAATCGAAATTTGTTTAAATAGATTCTTCGACTGTTTTGAATTGTTAACTATCCAACTAAGTACTTTAATGAATCGAAAAAAATAAAAATTTTTTTGGTAAAAACCTGACTTCTTTTTAAACAAAACAATTCGACCGCACGACTCAAGACTCAAAATATCAGCTGTGTCCAGTCCCGAAAATTTGTTTCTACTTCAATAGCTCTGTAGTAATAACATACATTTTCCAAATTTCATCTGTAATAATCTATCTACGTAACTTCATCTACGTACTATGTCATAAAAAACAGTATCTCAATCAAAATATGTTTACTAAACTGGTAAATTTTCTACGTCTGTCGGATATGTAAACTACGTAAATTTAATCCATTTACATACAAGTTCAAAGTCGATAAGAAAATGCATAAGTTTGTCGCGAAAAAAGAGGCGATAAAAGAAAACTCGGCCGGTTGGCAGTCGATTTTGGACATGAGCCCGTTACCTTATTGAATCGCGATAAAAACTTGCAATTAATATATTTCAAAGATTGGATAGAAGACGGGCGGGAAAAAAGTTTGTATGACGGTGAGCAAGTGACTTTCCGCACGAATATGTATAAGTGCCGCGGATACATTTGGAACGGAAGAATTTTTATATTTACGATCGGGCGTATATATTTCATCGACATCGATTGTTGTGACAAAATTTATTTTGCTTCCTCCTCAAGGATCTTCAGTCCATTATTACGCCGGGCGATTCGCTATTATTGCCTTTTCATTTTCAATGATCAAACTATTGTTCTTTACTTCTTTTCAATTTAAAATATTACAACCTTATGAACTTATTATCTTGAAAAATAGCCATTAAACCTCTGTAATAAAAATGAACATTTTTAAATCTTACAAAAATCAATTAAGCACTTTTCAAGAATTATTTAAAATTTGTAGGCACTTGCGGACCAAAAATTGTTATCTCCGCATCAATAACGGTAATTTATTAATCTTCAGTAACTGAAGTGAAATAAAATTTAAAAAATAACTCCAGTAAGAGGCTAAATTTAGAGTTTTGAAGAATAAATGTCACAATCGATAAAGACTTTGCAACATAAATTATTATCGCCCGGCAAATGCATCGCGACATTAAAAATCCGTTCCCCTAAAGCATCGCAAAAAAGTGACGTAAAATTTCTTCACACCCATTAAACCGTTTTTACTGGGGAACGGCACAGAAAAATGGCTAAAACATCTCAAGAGTAAGTACTTGGATATAAGAAGGAATTAGCAATTAACGAAAACAACAAATATATGTCACGCATATACGTTAAGAACACTTGTCATGAGTAAATGCACAAAATTTAATATTGCAGATCTCTACTATAAGATAAATTACTCTACTATTGCATGTCTATAGTAATAAGGTTATGAAACTATATATATATATATATATATTTATAATATAAATTATCTCTAAGTAAGAACTAGGCGTAATATGTAATAATCCGTAATACAAAGGAGAATGCGGTACAAATGTACAATACGTAATCATATATGTAATACTATATACACAAGATGAGAGAAAGACGTATACTTGACTCGTGTGAATCGAATAAGATCATCGTGAGGCATATATGAGGAGCTAGTGTCCATCATTACGCGAGACACAGTACAACACGTATATTCAAACAATATGGTCTCAGAGCTATTTTTTTCGAAAGTATTGGGCGATGGGGCCGACTCACCTTACCGACCTGTCCGAGAAAGAAGGTAAGGAGGGCGAGGATAATGAAATTCACGCCTCCCGCGAAATCCGTGAGCTTGTCCATTTGGAAGGTGGCGGCGATCGTGAAGAAGATCAGCTGCATGCCGACCGTAACGATCGCGCTCACCGCCAGGTGATCCACGTCCAGTATGTCGACCGCCATTTTTACCCCCTACTTCCTCCTCCTCCTTCTCCTCCTCCTCCTGCTGCTGCTGCTACTTTCCTCTGCTGTTGCTGCTGCTGCTGCTGCTGCTCGCTGGAACGACTCGGCTATTGTCTCGCCTTATACGTCCTTGCGCCTGCGGACAACAACCAGAGGGAGGATATACATACACGATGACTGGATTGTTGTGGTTAGACTAGTTGGGCCTGAGGAAGGAGTTTTTGGCACGTGATGTTGCGTTTCGCGGGCTGGATGTAAGATCGCTCGAGCTTTCGCGATTATCGCATGCGGTGTTTTATCGGAACGAACGGGCGGTCTCGCGGTCTGGGAATTGCCACTAGCGCGATTATTCAACACGAATGATTCCCTGTATCAAATTGATAACGCGGAATGTATATGGTTTAAATGTTGATTAGCAAACTGGCAAATCTGGCCGGGAACGGATTCCGGAGAAAGCATATGCAGCGGTTAAAATCTGATGTGCCCGCTCGCATCGTAATTTTGCGAAAACGTCACTGTTATTCGTGCCTCCGCCAACAACTTGCGTTGTTGCAAGTGCACGTGCACCGTGTATACTTATCGCCAAGACTGTATTTTGATTCGTTTTATGTAGGCACTTTGCCTTCCATAAGCATGAATATCGTTTTACATCTGACTTGATTTTTGCATTATACAAGATATTCTCTCGACTTTGTTATGGGTGAAAAATTAAGATTTAACTTGAGATTTAATACCAAATAAAATCAATATTCTGAATGCAAAAAGTAAATCAATATTATACAAATGTGATTTTTAAAAGCTTTCTTTTCATTGAAGAATTTATTTTTATAGCACAATATAGGAAGCGATCTTGAACCATTCGGTCTCGTGAGTAAATACATTTTGGATCATGCCTTTCAATGAATATTTCAAAACTTTAGATTTCCATTTATTTTCTGTATACGACATTTCGATTTTATGACGCGATTAAATGAAATCTTATCTTACTTTCTATAATAAGATGTTTGACTTTCAAATGTATATTCATTTACCAACATTGGCACGCTCTTGTTCTTATTTTTAGAAACTTGCTGGGAAATGTATGACTAGAAGATTTGAACAACGTATAAAAAAAAGAATTATATAAATCTATCGGATTTCCTCATTTATCGAAGTTATTGGATTATTTAACTTTTACATGTCATTTTTTATGTTACGATCCACTTATTTTAAGTTGAAGGCTTTCCTTATAAATCTTTAGAATCTTCAGAATGCTACTCAATGTCAATTTTGTTAAAGGAAGGTATAAAATTAATTTTATTTTAAATAAAGAGACATTCTTGATGCATGTAAATAGTATAAAAACAGCGACTTATTATTATGTCAAGAAATACGTGTAATTACTTAGTTATGAATAGAAATGTAAAAAATGTTACCTTTGACTTAAAAGACGTATGCAAAATAAACAACTAAAATGCCAACAGAATTTTATTACGTATTTAAATGCTTCGGTCGCTATATATGTTGTCGAAATATATATACACTCTTAGACAGTCGAAATTGCAGAGTAACAGAGCGATAAATCAAGGCTGGTGTGGGCTTAAGGCATATCGTAGAAAACGTATATGTATAAAGGTACTGCCTTATATTTCGCAGTCTAACTAAATTATAGAAATGTGATTAACAATAGTCGGAATTTACAGCCTGTTGAAATTACACATTACATTATCAATTAATACGAATATTGTTAATGGCTTAATCAGTTAGATAAATTAATTTAATTCTTTGTTTCGCACAAACATGTATATTTACGATGAAGTTTATCTATTAATTTAGTCGAGTCATATGTGTTATAATCATTAGCCTGTTATCAATGAGCGATAAAAACGATAGAATTAAAATATACTAATTAATGTTGAACCAAATAGCTTAATATTACACTGAACGAACTTGTTAAGTAAAATAACAATTGCAACATTAAAAATAAATATTAAAGCTACGAGCCGAGCATTAGAAGAATTCAAAGTTTTTATTTTCAATGCGTGCATACTTCCGGAAAATATCTTACCAGCTTTAATGACGCAGACAACGTTTATAGATACCATTGCTGTATAATATAAAGATATGTAATATGCGTTTTATATTTATGAAATTATTGATTTTAATTTATGTAAGCGAAGAAAAATAATAAGATTAAAGAAAGTACTATTGAATTAACCGAATAAGTCTTTTTTAATAAGATATTTTATACGTCACGATCGAGTACGACAATTTATTCAACTTGCAATAAAAGTCTTAAAAATAAAATAGTAGGTCAATGTAAAAGCAAAGTACCGAACAAGTAAACTTCATACAATTGATTACTGTGACATCAGGAGAAACTCAGTTTCGATAAAGTTGTTTGGATGAAACGGTTTGGAAGTAATTGATTAAGCATTTTGACCGGCATCTCCAATTCTATGATTGGCAGTGATTATTATATATATCTTAGAACTGTGGCTACTAACTTGTAACACTTTTTTCTTAATATTTAAAAACATAAACGATAATTGTGGATGATAAATCATCAAATAGTATAAATTTCATTAATGAAACATTTCAAGTAAAAGTATAATGAATAAGAAATATGACAAAACATTTACTCCCTTCACCATCGACAAAATAAACTTTCTGCAGTAACGCAAATTTCCACAAATGATTTATTTACTTCTACAGTGGATAAAACGAAAATAGTCGTCGTTCAAATCGGGTATGCTCATAAGAATTAAAAAACAAACGTAATTATTGCCATTCAATCCAGCCTTTTATTTATATTTAAACCGTTGTTACTCACCGAAAAAAAAAACTAGTTCAATGTATCGCACATATTTTCTAGTTCGATAAATCCCAAAGAGTCTCGTTCCCATTTCAATCGTCGGCACATAATTAAGGCTAATCACTAATTACCCAGCTGCCAAATTCGCGCGATCCCGGAAATCAAACGTCATTACATAACGTCGCAGCAACCAAGGAAGAAGAAGAAAATCAACCCTCGGCTAACACCAGCCCATCCGATTTATAATTATATCACCCGAAAACTCGCGCCAGCCGAAATTAATAAGCCCCCACTGCGAGTATATAGCCCGCAGTCGATAAAGCGTATAGTAGGCGCAGAAAATTCAGCCGCATTGCTACGGCAGCACGAGTTTCGCAGGGGCGAGTGTGTGCACGAATAGAGACAGTCGAAAGAAACAATATATCCTTCGGTGCACGCAAACAATACAATTTTCCATTACACCCCCCCGTCTTTCCATATATACACACTTCCTCACTGACATGCATACAAGATCTCATTGCGCTGATTTATTTTCTCTCTCTCTCTCTCCCTCTCTTTCTCTCTCTCGCTAAACTGCTATTAAGAGCCCTATACCAAATCGGATTCTACGAGATCGGCCGTGTGTGAATCCAATTAGCGAGAGAGAGAGAGAGAGAGAGATGCGAGGGTGTCTTTACATCCTTTGGCACAACGAGGCCAGTAACACACACACACACACACAGACATACACGGACACGCGCGTCCCTCCGCATTGCACAACCTACATAATGCGCCTGGCTGTCACGCTCTTCCTCGCGCGCGCGGCCGCCAGATACTCATCTCCTGCCTGATGCGCGCGCGAGATCTCAGCCTCTCTCTCTCTCTCTCTCTCCCGAGACACATATTACGCATCTCCGGAGGCACGTACACCTCGTCGCGGCCATCCTCGGCCCTGTACAACCCCTTCTTAATTCATCGGATTCTCGGTACACACGAAAGAAAAGCTGCGAGAGAGTCGCGAGATCTGCACTATCAAGGCCAATCGCGTAAAGCAAGAAAGAAAAAAGGGGGGCGCATCGCCTACCTCCTCACCTTAGCCACGCGATGAGTCCATTCTGCTCCGATCTCCGCTCTCTCTCTCTCTCTCTCGCTCTCTCACTCTCTTTCCTACATTTGGCCTGCCGTTGACTCGACTTCCTCTTGACTCCACTGCACGGGATACACCAGCAGCCAAAGAGGCGCGTATCCAAGAGTCCCCGTCTGGCAGCGTCTTGTTTGTTCACTGGGCCACTGACACGCGTCTCTCTCTCTCTCTCTCTCTCTCTCTCTCTCTCGGCTGTGTGTACGAGGTGTGTGCAGGTGTGTGCAGGTGTGTGTGTGTGTGT